>WYDI02034471.1:0-19768 GCA_009867235.2 Psittacus erithacus
TATGTTGAGGACACCAGAACTGCACACAATACTCCAAGTGAGGTCTCACAAGAGCAGAGTAGAGGGGCAGGATCACCAGCTTTGACCTGCAGGTCACACTCCTTTTGATGCAGCTCAGGATACGGTTGGCTTTCTGGACTGTGAGTGCACACTGCTGGTTCATGTTCAGTTTCCCATCGACCAACACCCCCAAGTCCTTCTCTGCAGGGGTGCTCTGAATCTCTTCTCTGCCCAACCTGTAGCTATGCCTGGGACTGCTCCAACCCAGGTGTAGGACCTTGCACTTGGCACGGTTCAACTTCATAAGGTTGGCATCAGCCCACCTCACAAGCATGTCAAAGTCCCTCTGGATGACATTCCTTCCCTCCAGCATATCAACCGAACCACACAGCTTGGTGTCATTGGAAACTTTCTGAGGGCACACTCAATCCCACTGTCCATGTCACCAACAAAGATGTTGAACAAGATCGGTCCCAACATCGATCCCTGAGGGACACCACTCATTACTGGTCTCCAGCTAGACATTGAGCCATTGACCACAACTCATTGCATGCGGCCATCCAGCCAGTTCTGTATCCACCGAATGGCCTACCTGTCAAATGGATGTCTCTCCAATTTAGAGACAAGGATGTCATGCAGGACAGTGTCGAAAGCTGTGCACAAGTCTAGGTAGATGACATCAACTGTTCGACCCCTGTCCATCAGTTCGGTAGCCCCATCATAGAAGGCCACCAAATCTGCTCCAAGATTTTGCCAGGCCCAGAGGTGAGGCTGACTGGTCTGTAATTCCCTGGGTCATCCATTTTCCCCTTCTTGAAAATGGGGGTTATATTTCCTTTTTTCCAGTCATTGGGAACTTCACCTGACTGCCATGATTTTTCAAATATGATGGACAGTGGCTTAGCAACTCCATTCTCCATCTCCTTCAGGACCTGCAGATGGTTTTCGTCAGGTCCCATGGACTTGTACATGTTCAGGTTCTTAAGATGGTCTCAAACCAGATCGTCTCCTACAGTGGGCCTAAGGTCTTCATTCTCTCATATAAAACAATCTAAGTGTACTCTCATTATTAACTTAATTATCTGTCGTGAAAATTTTTCAGGGAACTGTTCTGTATCAGTAACCAGTTTTCAACCCCAAACCCTTTATCTTTTATAATATTTGAAAGAAGGTATGTCTTTAAATTACCCAAAGGATAATTATGCTTTTTTTTCAGGATAACCTAACTGAAGGACTTTTCACAAGGAAAACATATTTTTGCATATTATATTGAGAAAAGTAGGAATACCATTTAAATCCAAATTTTCATCTATATATTGAATACTTGAGACAGTTCTCTAAATATTCATTATTTGAACAGTGATAATTTTTCTAACAACTTCTTTTAAATAAAAAATATTAAAATATGCAATTGTCATTATACAAAATTAATTTGATACTTTTATTGGCCAAAACCTTGGGAAATCAATTTCATTTATAATTTTTATGAGCTATATAGTATGATTTTGGATTTATCTTACCTATCATGTGCATATTAAGTAAAAGTCTGTCCCATGTTTTCTGCTGTGTCAAAAAATGTCTTTCATATTGAGTTTATTTCACTTCTGAAACTCTTTATTAAACAGTGGGTTGAAGGTTATATTTAACTGAACAATGACTTACGATGATCTTCTAATACACAGAAAAATATTTAAATCGATATAGGGTAATATTTGTCTATGTTCTTTATCTGATCATTTTAAACACCTAAGAATTGTTTTTAGAATGTTCCTCACTGTCTCATGCTTGCTTTATATGCAAGGATATGATTGACCTCATATTTTTTCAGAGATTAGAGACTCACTGTGTAGTCTGCAACCTGGTCACACAGAAATACCCACAATAGGGGCAAATTTATTAGGGGACTGCATGGGGAAAAATTCCCCAGTCAATGATAAATAGCCTCCACAAAGAAATTTCTTCTCTGTCTCCATTTGCACAGGGCTTTACCATGAATAACAGCTTTATGAGTCGCATAACTATTTTTTGGTAGAACAGATAAAGCTTCTTTACCATGGGAATATTGAATCCTAATGGCAGAAGAAGCTGTTTATCATACCTGAAAACATTAAAATACACTGTAAAATATATTTTTATGACTACAGCCTTTCACTGGAATTAAGCACAATCATTTCAATAATGACATGTTTGTTCAAAACTAAACACTAGAAAAAAAGCTTTGTGTGAGATGGAGTTTTGTGACAGATAACTAACATAAAGGGGTGGATAGCAAGGAGATAAATAATTTGACCAAATCACACAAAACAAAGGGAAATGTAGTTAAGGATACTGTGTGAAAACCCTACTCCAGGAAAGTTATCTTTAAACCTTTAAAGCTTGATACTGAAAGATAAATCCTAGGTCTTATTTGAAAATCCATAATGGCAATGCAAAATAGAGACATAAATTTAGGCATTACAACAAACACAACTATCTAAGCTCCAGGATCTATTTTTAAGACCTCATTCAAAGTAGCTACATATAAACTCCACAGAGCTCAGATTTTCTGTGTTAAAGCATAAAGGGCAACACTTATTCACATTCAAGGATTCTATTTCAAACTAATGATTAAACCAGGAAGCTAGTTTTTCTGGAAATTTCAGCTTTAAAGCTCCAGTTGCTTCTTTCTTTAACTTCTTTTACATACCACATGCAAAAGACATGCAAAAATCCTATTTTTTTTTCTAGTTTATAGAACCTAATTTTGCAGCAATCAAAATGCCCATAGTTTTTTTCTCCCCCATACCAATTGCTTCAATGTATGTAAAAGAATACTAATGTTTAAACAAAAAATGAAAATCTACTTCTACCCATTCTGTTTTTAAAACTTATTTATATTTATTTGGCACTGCACCTTCTTGTGTCAACTGTTTTCATGAGGCTAAAAGGAAGGAAGAAAAGACTTAGTTTACAAAGATCTGCTGTTGCTGGCACTAATATTATAACCATCAAGAGCAAGTAAAGAAGGTAAACGTGAACTAATGTGCATTAAAATGTCTAATGTCTGCACAAAAAATGTTAAAGCTCAAGACCCTAACTTCATTCTCACAAGAAAATGATGTTCTGCAAATCATATAAATATCTTGACCTGTAACTGCCTTTTTTTTAATTAATGGCAGAATTCATAAAAATTCATAAAACTCATAAAAACTTCCAGTGTGAACAGCTATGAATCCTTGAATGCACAAATTATCAACATGATTACTTCATAAAATTATTTAAAATATATTTAGTTTTGATCCCAGTTTGTTGCTTTTTTGCATGCAAACAAAAGTGTCTATCAGAAGTCTTGACTCAGCTAACTAAGGACAAAATTATAAGCTTTTGGTTTTGGGTAGTAACATGGACTTTGAGTAGCTATTCTCATCACTTAATTCAGTAACTCAGGTGGAGTTTGGGGAATTTTTTTGCAGATAACTTCAGCTAAGAATACAAAAGTTGGAAGATACCAATTAAAAAATCATGTAATGCACTAGGCAAATCTTAAGTATTGATAAAAGAGAAGGTGAAAAAAAAAAGACCACTGTACCCAAAATGCAGATGACTGAAATGGAATAAAGAAGTTACTGGAGATGTCCCTGAAATTTGTCAGATATAAGTAGGAATATTGTGTAGACAAAATTCTTATAACTATCCTCAGTCTCAGGTAAGGGAGTTTATGTATGACAGGCACTCTGAGAACTGTGTCATAGCATTATTTTTGTCTAGGCTAGAGGCAGAGGATCACTGTCCTTTCCTGTGAGACCAACGGCTTCAAAGCACCTCTATCAGAATGAATGACTTGAAGTCTTACATATCAGAGTTGGACCAAAAAGTTCCTCAGATGTAAGACACAAACATGAGGCATCAACAGGCAAACCAGAGAAAGGGTGAGCTGAGCTTCAGTGCTCTACAGCAACTTATTAAAATAAAATAAGGGAAGATGTGAGGAGGTTCTTTGGCATATTTATATGAGTAACTGGGTAATTTTCACTTCTCAGTAACTCAGAAAGGAGTTAAACATTCAAATAGTAGGAAGTTACAAGCTCTTGGTTAGATTGAATATCTTCAATGCACCTGGGAGAGCGTCTTGAGAAAAATGGTGGAAGTTTAATGGCAAGACTTATAGAATGTGATAGGACAAAGTTCTGGAAAAAACTGCAACAAAAGATAATTTCAACATCTGCCACTGATGGTTTCATATAGTTTTTCCATTTCTCATGGATTCTATAGCTCCATTATTTATGGAGAATGCTAGACTCTTTTTCTTTTTTTTTTTTTTTGCTAGGAATGACTGGACAATTCACAATTATTGACTGCACATTATACTGTAGACATTATTTGGACAAAGCTGCTTTATTGCTCATACTCTTTTAGTGCCATTAATAAGTATGACAGAATAATAGAATCTTTACATGTAAATGATCTTTCAGACCCTATTGCATTTCTATGCTTTTGAAGGAAAGCAGTGTCTTTCAGTGGAGTGTTTAGCAACAGTCATGTTTCTTTGATTTCCTTAACCACATGTATAAATTTTAAAATATGCTTAAATGACATCTGATACCAGCTTAAATCTTAAAAACAACAACAAAAAATCTCTTGTTTTATCACATGAAACACATAGAATAAAAATTCTAGGAACAGCTATAATATAACTGGACTTTTGTCTTTTCTCCAGAAGAGTTATAACTGGTGAGGCACACCAACAGCTGCAAAGATTGTCCAGCTCTCAGAGGATCTTTCAGCAGAATAAATTATGAAGCTGCAATAAGTTCTATATGGGCTAATGATCGATCTTTGACAATGCTGACAGTCAGAGCTCTGATCATCTTGCTCAGCAACAAGTCAAATTGGGCTTTAATTGCTGGTCAGAGCACAGTAAACAGCTATACATATGCGACACAAAAACTGGTATAGGGTAGAAGATATCATGAGGCAAACTCGTTTTTTGATACTCGTTTCTAAAGACAATGTGAGCTTTATACGTAAAATCAAATACTCAGAAAGTTCACTACCAGGCGCTGCCCTGAAAATGTAACACTGAATAACAAGTTTCTTACCAGCAGCAGCTTGAAATGCATTTGGGTCAGATCTGTACTAAATAGGCCTGTTTCAAACCACCGTGACAGGATCTATTTCTTCTCTACATTTGTGTTAGTTCTCCTTCTTAGCAGCTGGCCACTGAAAGACTTTCAGGTAAGTTCAAATTAGCTAAAGGCACAAGCTACTACACTTAAGTGAGCTAAGTTCTTTTTGTAGATATTCTTACTTAGATGTAAAATGATCTTGCTTCCTTGTAATTTAATACTTGTGTTAATAAATGTTAATGTCTGGGCAAGCCTATTATCTTTTGTACAACATTACCCTGAAAAAGCTACCCATTTTCTTCCTCTCAGTTCTTTCATACTTGACTAGAAATTACAGCAAATGTTTAAGCTAATTTTTATAATATTTTGGTAATAGCTTTACAGCAAAGTGTGTTTTCTTAATGAGTGGTAAGAATGGGGGCAGAGTTTGTAATTCTGTCTGCATTAATAGTACTTTCCAGATGCAAATTGTAGGCATAACTACCTAAAACACATCTGTTGATTCAAAAAACAGAGACAAAAGCCAAGCACACTTGATATCTTAAACTTCTGTAAGGCCAGCTATAAAGACTGGAAAACTGTAAAACCACAAAAGCCCAATCAATTGCAGAGGCCAATGTAAGCATGGGACCAAAGCTGGAATTTCATTTTTAAAGTAGAGACCCAATTATTCTGCCATAACTCCTCTGAAATAGAAAAGAAGGTTGGGTTTGTTTGGTTATTTTTTTTTCCCAGGAAAAAGCAAAGCACTGTGTGACAACCCAAGCTGACCAAGTTCACCTTTGATTTTAATCAGACTGACAGCAGAAGAAATAGGAGCACACAGCCATTCACCTCCAGCCAGCTTCATGAAGACATGGACTGTCTTCAGTGACATCCTGCAGCTCTTGTAACCAAAAAGGGAAATATACCTGCAAGCCTGCCCAAGACCTGCTAGTTACCAAGGCCTCCAGCCTGGTACTGTCAGGCAAATTCTTCAAATCCAAGAAGCATACACTGACCACATTTATTTTGCTTTGGTATGTTTTTTTAGCTAATAATATTTCTTTAAATATCAATGATCTTTAATTATATTTCATTGAAGAACAATTTCAAATGTTTCTTTGGGAAATAAAAGGTTTTGACATCCAAAAACTTTTGAGTTTGTGAGATCTTTTCATCTCTTTTCCTGTGCAGAGGTGGAAAGGTTTAGGAAAACGTATTTCTAAGCCTAAGAAAGATGCAGAAAAGGATGCACGTATCCAAACATAAACCAGGGATTAAGGTGTCACTGGTGTAGGTATAAGGCTCTATTCTTACTGAGTTGGAGTGGCTTCAGTTTACGTACATTACCTCTGAAATGTATTACTTAAGCTGCAAGTGTTTTATTTGTTCTGCTGGTGTTTGTCACCTATGTTTAAGTAACTTTAAGTTTCATTTCACAGCACCAAATACCATGGTCTAGAAGTCTTCAGAACAAAGGAACATGCATATTGGGTAGGACCTGGGTAAAACTTATTTATGTTCAGATCCATGTTTTATTAAAAAAAAAAAAAAAAGAAGAAAAGGGGGAGGGGGAGGAAATACTTATCATAGTGACAATGCTAATCTTACATTTAAAAAAAAAAAAAAAGCCAAATTAATTTCATATACCTATCTAGTATATTCTCTGGGGCATGAGAGGGGTAGTCAATTCTTTTTAGCAGATTGCAAAGTCTTTATCAGATAATGAAATAGATTAACAAAATAGCACTCTGGTAGGTGGTTAGAGGTATGTACTTTTGCTTGGAACTGCAATTAAATGTGAACACTTCAGTGTTGTTTTTTTACACAGCTTTATCATACACATGTAACAGACAATATACCCAGGCATCCAGAACAGGACTCTTCTGGCAAGTCAAAGACTGAGTAAGGTTGGGGCCCAACACTATACAGGGTATAAGAAGTATATGTTGTGAAAAGGGATAGCTAAGATCTGCTAGGATTCCTTTAAGAAAGTTTGGAAAACTCTTAGAAAATGTAACAAATTCAAAATGTAGGTGGTGAAAGCTAAACTTATTATTAGGTGCCTTTCAAACCTCAGTGTCTTATAAAAAACAAGCTCTTTTGTGTGAAAGACAATACTGTCAAAATAATAAAATCTTGGTTGTTCTACAGTAATTTTTCAGTTGAGGAGATCAAATAATTCTCCAAGCACTAAAGTAAAATTTATGGCAGTTCTGGGAAGGAAGTTTTGCTAATCTCATTTTACACTTGGGGTCACAAAGACACAAAATGGAGCTGAGTTCTCTGTAGACTCAGGTTCATGTCCAGATTGTCAACATCCATGTCAGTATGTTAGTGTACAGGTAGGATTCAGACAGCTAAACAGAAATGTCTGGTGTCTTTTTGGGATGGCTCCTGGTTCCAGCTATTGAATCAGAAAGGCATGATGAGTCTGTAAGTCTTAATACCTGTATTTATCCGTGATGTAAAATGGCACTGTCAGTTTAGGTTGTGTGTCTCTGCACTCTACACAGAACACTGCAACTCTGTCCAGCAGAATATATGCGAGTGAGCTAAGTGGCTGCTGTGGTTCATGGAGATTTAGGGGACTGTTTAGTTTTCTAAACTTAGGTGTTTATTGTCATTTCAAGTTCCCCAGAGAATCTAAGACACCTTCATACAGATAAGAAATCTGTGCGACCTACCAGAGGCCTGCACTGCTGACTGGCAGCTGAAGGCCAGTAAATAGATCAAAACTTAATCTGCACAGTCTACAACACTGAGAATATTAATTAAAATCTATTGAAACTGAATTGAAGGTAAGATTCTGAAAAAAAATGTTGACCATGTGAAGCTAACTAGGAAGAGCTACATTTGTGCTTTGGGGCAACCCCACAAAATTTGTGTTCTGCTTTGATGCTATAAAAAAAATTAAGAATATTATCTTTACAAAGTAATAGTGTCTTAACAGTAATGCTATATTACAACAGATCTGAAGATAAAAACTACTATGCAGTTAAATAAAGTTAAATAAAAATTATTAAAGTTGATATTATTATCTTAGGAGTAAGACTGTGTGAGAAGGGATCTTGTCAAAATTAGTAGGATCAAGTTCTTGCTTGACTAAGGATTAGTCACGGGACTGAGAACAGGTAATTTAATGTTTTACTTTTCCTTATCGATTTTAATGCCAAAAGATAAAGGTGTTAATGCAATTTATTTATTTGACTTTGCCTCAGGCTTTGAGACTAATAATAAGCAACAGTGATGATGAATACCATCATTCTATTTGATGAGGGATCCCTTATCAAAGGAATAAATGGTAAATAAAGAAATGAATGCAATTCCTTTAATAAACTGTAATCTACCATTATTAATAAAATAAAATTATTTTTAAAAGCGGACTAAAAAAAATGTGCGTCTGCAAATATAATTGTAAAACAGGCTTTTCACACAGGCCTGGTCACAGGCCAACCAAGATCCAGAGAAGGGCTAAATGAAGCAGGGGGATTTTTTAACTAAATGCACTGTTTGTCAAGCATACATAATGGCTGATGACTTTTAAACACTTACTAAGCAAATCAGCAATATCACATACCAGACCAGTAGTTCGGATGCAAAGAGAAGCCTGCAGCAGAATTTTCAAAAGCATGATCGTAGCTTAGATATATTGTGGCTGAAAACTTACTTGAACAAAATGTTTCACATAGATGAAACAATGATCAAAGTATGCCCTTTTATTTATTTATTTATTTCAACTGGGCAAAACCAGCTTTAATTTTAAATTAATGAAAGTTATAAAACTTGAAAGTTTGGAAATTATGTGAAGTTAGTTCCAAGCCTGGAATATGCTACTTTCCTCAGGAATTTCTAATGTCAACCCTCCAATCAAAAGTAAATATATAGATAAGTACATTGAAAATTCCAAATAATGGAAATTGCAATAACTATGACATAAAATTCATACATTATGGAGACCCCAGTTTAGGCCCTTACCATTTTACATATTTATATATTGTTTCAGTGTTGCCAGACTTAGTCCAAGAGAACACGTAAGTTTTCCTTAATGCATTAGGACTCCAGAAGCAGAAAATATCACAACAGAGAAAGATGGTATTCATGCTGTGCATGCTATAAACTCTTTCTTCCTCCAAAACTAACCCACATTTGAGGAGCGTGTTTGCTACAGTGGTTTATTAGGATAACCTGAAATATTGCAGGAGTAGGGTGAGGTCTTTGAATCCCCCAATTCAGTGAAAAGATTATTCTACCTTTTCTCTCCATGAAACCACTATATTTTTAATCCAATTTAATGTCATGCAGTGTCTTGGCATTGTGCTAGCATGCTGAGAATTGCAAATGTTCAGGCTGGCAAAAGAATTAGGTCCTAATTCATTGCCTGCCAGTTCCCATGTATTCTTTTTAAACCATTGTCTTGGTTCCCGGCTTTAGATATTTACTGCAAAATGGATTAATGGGAGAATGTAATCTTTTGTCATAAATAGGAATTTAGCATGCTCTTCATATTCCATTGCTAAATTTACCATTGTACACCTGAATATCTCTCAAAAGGAAGAACTGTGAGGGAATCAGTATGCAGTGTGCAAAACTCAGAGCCGGAAAGCTGATAAATTGCATTTGCAGTACTACATTGTAGCTTCTGCCTTGACTCTGACTTTCATTACACAGGTGCTGGCCAACTAAATTAAGGTTTGGATGTCACTTTTCACAAAAATCTTGTACTCTTGCTAATGTTTAAATAGATTGAGTTATCTCTCTGTAGTAATTAATTCTGGATAACTATGAGATGTATTACATGTCAATGTAAAACCTTTTGGAAAATACTTTATATCATGTTCAGCAATAATATTATCAGTAGTGTAAACCACATGTAATATAGCTAATGAACAAACTGATCAGAACATTCATGGTGAACCAGGCAAGTAGCAGGCAGGCAAATTCAATATTATTTAACAGATAGGAGAATAAAAAAAGGGAGGAGAAAAAATAGTTGATAAAAGTCTTCTGGATGGATAGGAATAGTGTCCTTATCTTCCATACTCTTGACTGATACATTTTTCCCGTGTATTTTGCTTGCAAATTATGTTCTTTTTGCACTCACCTGAATAAGAAATGGACTGAAGGTTGTCTGCATTTTCACACAGGCACCTGTTTTTTGAACACATTATAAATTGGTTAAATCCTGTCTCAGACTTGTTATTTATTTCAGTGGAGCTAAGGCCCTGAATGCCTAATTTACATATTTACATAATATCTGAAATAGACCTGGATTTTCTATGGCATATTAATTTTCTTATTTTATGTTGAATTTGATATAAGGTTTAGGGTCTCCTGATCACCCACATGAACAACTTTCTATAAAAAGTAGAACAGATGCATATTTTGTGGAAATAAAGATTGGCTTCCATTTGAAAAGATGTTTTGTTTGTGAGGCGTTTTATTCCACAGACAGAACCTATTTTCATAAACCAGATGACACATTTGCCAGAAATTTCATCTCTCTTTTCTGATATATGAAAAATTCATAAATACTTTTTATTGCATTGCCTTTTTGCCTTATAAATGTATTAATTTATGGAGTCTCACAACTTATGTATAGCTTTATGAAATGCTACTGGATATTAAGCATCATTTTTCACACAGCTTAATCTTATAAAAACATACAGAATTAACAGCATATTGTTTCATTTTTAATCTGACCCACAAGACATTTCCCACTAACATATACTTTTGAAGAGCAGATTTGAAGAGTAATTACTTATGAAACTCCATTGAAATCAACATAAAAATAGTATGACTGAGAGATATACCTTTATAAGGATAATGCAGAAATTCTACAAATTTAGTCATACAAATGACTAAACTGCAGTTAGCAGCTAAAGGAAATCAGAGTTGCTGGGCTTCAGTCAGGCGAGTAACTGCTCCTCTAAGAGTGGATTCTGCTGAGAGGAAGTTGGAGAGTGCTCTAGCATGACCTAAGAAGCTGAAGATCCACAGATACGTTAAACAATCAAGTAAAAAGCTGATCATGTTACTTGTCAAAGCCTTATCTGACAAGATAGCAATGTTTAGATAGTAGTTCATTTTTAAAAGAGGCTTATATTCTCCCAACCCTTAAATTGGAAAAAGATGACGCAATAAAAGCTCACATTGCCTAACCTCTTTAGGTAGCATGGTATAACGACTGATTAGTTCGTATAGTTGGACCATATACCCTTGTATTCTAGCCATGAAAAATCTAGTAGCCTAGAGACCTAAACTGAGAGACACTAATAAAAGAGGTTTCTGTGGAAGCTATAATCAGAGGCTCAAAATCCAGGACTGAAACCCTGTCATAACTAAATGAAGAAACATATGCTCAGATTAGTCTCCTGAAGAAGATTTTGGTGAAACATTATACAGACAGAGGCTATAAAGAATATCAGAATTTCAGTGCTGGAGCCCATACCACTTCTTTCAAGTGGTTTAACAGTTGCCTACTTTTCAGCTTGTTGCAGATTAAATTGCATGCAGAACCCATCCTACTCAGGTAATATTTAACTGAAATTGCAGGTGCACAGCCTCAGAGAAAGATCCAGGTCACCTAACGCAACCATCCAAATTTCCTACAACAGTCACTGGAGATTTTGAAGTAATTCTGAAGCTCAGCAGAAAATAAAGTTTTCTTTCCAATAGAGGTATTTCTCTCTGCATTGAACACAGGTGCCTCCAGATGATAATACATCCCCCGCTTCGACTAAACCTCTGTTTCTCTCAGAGAAAGCAGTAATATTCAACGTGGGTGCCTCTTTCTCATTCTGATGCTCAGTTAGCAGCAGCCCACCAGAGGAAGGTAATTTCTGCTTTTTGGCAATCTAGTGACTAAGGCTGGAGCTCTCAACTGGGGACACGAGACAGAGGAAGACTGAGCCTCCTCATTCCCTGTGTTCTAAGCCAGTGCCCAAACCACCAAGGAACAAAGACTCATAGATAAGACATTTTCTGTCTTCTCTCAGCACTAAGCTACCAAATAACGAGGCATATTTTACTGAAGTGACATAACCCAACTTCAAGAAAGGGTCACCTGCTGTACCCTATAGCCTGTTAATCAGAACATTCTTCAGCATTTTGGAGATGAGCATTCAATACCCTGCTCAGACTAAATCAAGCCAAGGATTATCTAACTCATTTATTACTGTTCAGACTTCTTACCTGCTACACATTATTTCCAAAATACAGCGCTAGAATTTTAGAACATTTTTTAGAGTTCAGGTACCTGTATACCTAATCCTGGATCATAATCCATTTGTTGGCAAGGTTTAAAGGGCATACTTTTAAGCAGTCATCATTGCCTTCCTTTAAGCATCGTAAAGATATTCTGGCTTAGCAGGAAGGAATTTAAGAAAAGCTGTCATGTAAAGAGTTAAGGAGTCCTTGAAAGCTGTTGACAATAGCTGTGATGGGTATCAGGTGCTTGTGTACTCCAGCTGTATTTAAGCCAGCTAGATAGCATCTACAGTTGTTTTGAGTTCAGCTGGCTTTCCTAGTTTTAGGTTGCTTTATTTCCTGTGAAACATCTTGCCTTTGAATATCTATTATCATCCCTTTTTGGAAGAAAACTGTTAAAATGCTAGATAACGTTATCCACAGGAAAAAATACATCCAAATATTACACATCTGCCAAGTCTATACCACTATCTCACACTGTCTTGCTAGGTAGATAAATCTGGTTATGTAAATATCTTCTGTGATTCCTGTGCCTTCCTGAATGGATGTCTACTAAATTTAAATTTAATAGGTTTTTAAATATTTAAATTTTAAGTAAATATTTAACTTCTGGTAGCTCACCAAGATCTGTCCTTTCATCTTGGACTTCTGTCATAGTCTTCTGTCATAGTCTTAATAATTGACTCCACACTTGTTTATACAGGTTCTTCTTCCTGTGTTTTGACATTTTTTAACCCACTACTAAACCTGCTAGCAATTCAGGAAAACATATCTACTGGCCTGTCACTTTTTTTGTGATGACACTATCTTGATACTTTCTTTTCCATAGTGTCTTGCCAGAGTTTTCATTTGGTCTATGGCCTTTACTTGTACTTCGGATCGTTGCACCTGCATTCAAGTGCTGGCAATGGAAGGACAAACATAAAAAGTTTTACAATTCAGACTTTTTTCTTTTTATTAGTGTTGCCTTTGTAACAGCAAGTGCAGGGTTGAAAAAAAAAAAAAAAAGGAATTTGAAACATATATCTATAGTTCACATTTTTATCAGTTCCTTCAGTCACTAAATAACCTAAATTCTTATCAGGTAACTTGGCAAAAGTACTGCCTTGAAACAGCAAAAATGAAAGATGAAGTTAAACAAAGCTCACTTCATCACACAAAAGAAAAAAACCACCATCAATCATATTTCTGGACTGGGTTTCATTAGTTTCCTCAATTATGATGGAATGAGAGCTATAATGAAGTAAACCAATAAAATTAGCTAACATAATAACATAGCATAGGTTTTGTTTGTACATGTTGCTGTAATACTGATGGTATTATGTCGATAACCAATCAATATCCTCTATTTCATAGGTAGAAATATAGTTTTGCCAAGAGTCTTCAGGTCTTCAGTGCAGAATGCAAGCGATTGCTTCACAGAATCGCAGAATGTTTGAGGTTGGAAAGGACCTTTGGAGTTCATTTGGTCCACCACCTTCCCACCTCTCACACTCAAGTAGTATCCTTATGGATGACTGAATGACTGTCACTTCAGTGACAATGACCAGCAGTGACTCTTCATCCTTGCTGAGGAGTATTTGCATGGAACTGGTTCGCTTTCACTTCCTAGGGTTGGGTTGAAATTTTTGGAAGTGTGTCCCAGTAGAAGATCTGAGAGAACTGCATGCTTCATGTTAACCTTCCAGTCAAGGCTTGGTACGTGCAAACTAAACACCTTTAGCTATGTTTGCATCAGTGTGATGACTACAGATATGCATATGAGTATGTATAAACAAAAAACATATAGACAAACATATTTGAAGATTGTCCAAGGGGTTTCAGATGAATAATATGTATGTAGCGTTAATGATTTCTTCTTTCACATTAACCAACAATAATTTTCCCATAAAATTACCTAACAAGATGATGAAAGAAGAGGATGGTGTGAAAGGTTCACTCTGACCAGCTGTGCCATATGCTGCCTTCATAATATTATCATTTTGGACTCATTATACTTATGCCCTTAAAACACTGACATTTTTTCTTTTACATTTAGAAACCTAGTAGAGGATATTGCAAGGTTTTCAAGATATCTCTAACCTCTGCTATGACAAGTCATATATAATAAAATGTTCTCCTTGGAATCCAAAAAATATAAGCGTACTGGTTAGCAAGAACTTTAACACTGAACCTTACACATCACATATCAAAATGAGGAACTATTTGAAAGTTCAAATGCTTGTGAGGATGAAAAAAAAAATATTGGCACATATATTTTTTGTTAGCAGGAGCAATGTGCACCAGAAACATTATTCTCTGACAGACAATTTAGACAATGAAGTTGGAGGGTCAATATTTATTTGATGAAGGGAAATGCAAAGATAGGTACAAAGCTCAAAAAAGTTAGCAGCTGCTTTAAGTTTATGCATTCATAAGAAATTATCCCCATACTTTGAAGTGTGGACTAGAATACGGATAACGTACAATAATAAGTAATGGTTCTGGAAAAAACAGAAACAAGTAAATGAACTGTGATTTGTTGCTCTATTAGTGCAAGTGTGAAATCAAAACAGACTGGAAAACTTAATTTCTTCTGCTTCTACTTTATGAAGAGTAATAACTCAGTCACTCTACTTGGACAAATGTTTTGAAGTGTCCACAATGGAAAAGAGTGATGAGAAGTTCACTAGATATTGGGAACATAGTATATTCCCAGCACATATTAGTCCTCCTTTGAAACAATTGCTAGTCATAGTTGAATAAATTTACTGTGCTTTAGGGAAAGTCAGTGACTCAGAAAAGAAAAACACCATGTTGCAGCTCTTAAATTACTGATTTTTGATGTCAAGTAAAACCACTCCTTTAGTAGTTTCTGTGTAGAATGCTAATAGAACTCTAAATACACTTCAACAAGGAGATTTCATAACAAAGCAGGGGTTGTTGTGTCTCTGCTTTTAGTCTGGGAAGGTGAGGGAATTATCTGGCTTCTTCTTTACATTAATTTGCTTATATTATTTCATAAACACAAGAAAGTGTAAGGACACCTATGCTAACTCTGGTTCCTAGAAGGCATGTATACAAAAAGGTCAAATTATCTATGTCAGTGTCAATCTCTTAAAAAACACACAGTGCAATGGAGATAATTTTTATTCTTATTTTTGACTCTAGCATTTTTGCACATCTGGCCTGTGTCTGAAGCAGAAAATTCTAAAAAATTCATACTGAAGCCAATACTAACTCAGCTGCAGCAGTGACTGATATAATGGAGACAAGTTCTGGCAGCTTTTGCTGTTCCCACCAGTATGTCCACTAATTCTTGTTCTTGTGAAGAAATAAGCAACACATCCAGGCTGAGCATTAAACAACTGCTGTAATCTGTACAAAACCAGAATGATCTAAATCATGAGAAATATTATTGCATAGAAATTGAAAATTTGCCGTTTTTTAACTACATTGGTAGTTAAAATGGTCCTGAGTTTTTTGATAAAATACATTTGAAAAGAATCCTTCTTATCTTACTTGAACTAGGTACAAGGCAGCTGTTACACGTGAAGTAAGCTGCCTCAGTCATCAGTAGAGAATACCCAAAGGACAATTTTTGCAAAAAATCTTGGAAAAATCCTCTGAAAATAAGTTTTCCGCTGAATATAGAAGAAGCTTAGATGCCCACTTTAAATTAGATATTTAATTTCAGTACCGTTCAAAGAAGGCAAGGTCAGTCAAATTTCATATATAATGTCTATAATTCTAATACATAACATACATAATACACGTATAATTATGTGTGTATATAGTCTTTGTAAATTTCTATATGTGTAAACACATCGGGGAATATGGGTAGATGTGCATTTGTTTATGAATAAAAACTCATATTACAGAATTTGCATGTCCTAACTGCTTTACAAACTTAACTAACACAGGTATACTGGAGCAGACAAAAATACATTCCTGGATATTTCAGTAGAAGCATGCTCTTTTAAAAGAGAAATAAATAATCTCATATAATGAATAATGTAAAGCTTTTAGGTTGGGACTTGCCACTGTACCAAAGAATATTTTCTTTCTGATATCTGTTTCAGTTGCTTAAAGTTACACATGTATTTAAGAGTATTTAATAACTTAGGCACTTAATTTTGAGACCAGTAATAACATGAAATAGGAGTAATGCCACACCAGAGAAAGAGAAAAACTTGAGATTTTAATCCAGCAACAAAGAAATACAGTGTTATTTATATCTGGTGTCCAGTGAAATAATTTATTTTTATAGAATGATTTTCTTTTTGCCTATTCATGCTCCTTACTTGATATAATCTGTGTTCTCCAAAGTCCTCTAGATCAACTGAAACCCATGGACTTATTTTCCTCAGCAATCACTGACAAATATTCAGCATATTTTTTACAGCAATAAAAGTGAAAGAAACTGCATAAAAAGGATGCAAATAAAAAAGTAAAATGAGGAGTCAAAGCCGTTGCCACTGCCACAGTGGAACAAAATTTCCAGATGTGTCATTAAAATTAGGAGCTAACTACCAAATTCTGAAGCCAGATTTTACACTTCCATGCATGTGCATAATTCCCACTAGCTTCATTAGGACATATTCTTATGTACCAGAGAAGAGGGTTTGGCTTAAGATTTGCAACCATATCACATTAAAAAATTTGTTCTTCAGGTGAAACCAGGAGCTCAACAAGTTACCATCGTGCAAACCACTTTAAGTAAATATTTGGACTCATTACTTTTTCTTTTATAAAACATTTCAGAGTGAGCAATTGGCCCTATTACACTAGTCTCTTATAGGGACAGTGTTTCTTGGAAATGGTCAAGCCAAAACATAACAAACAACATTGCTAAAGAACCATGTGGTAAAATGCTGAAAATAATGCACACAGATGATCCATTGAAAAGACCCATTAAGGCTTCTGCTCCACCAGCTAATACCAGAAAGAAGCTAAGAAGTGCTTATCAATACTGTTGCAAACACTATATACCACATAATATTAAGTATTCTTTATCAAGAACATCTTAACTAAATCTCAATCAAGATACACACAGAAGTCATGATTGGTGGAATAAGTTGGGAGAGTTACTGCTGTTTGTGCAGTTCTCAGCATTGTATAATGGATATGAACATGTCTGTGGGTGGGATTTAATTTCATATTCAAGCACATCAAATCAGGTGTGTATCAGAGTGCACCTGTGAACTATGAATCAAATTTCACATTGTAGACATGATGTTAAATTCAATTGCCTAAACCTAGATGTATGGTGTCTTCTGTAACACCCAGGGGCAGGTATGATTCCACACAGGGCTGACAGATACGAGCAGGATCTACATGTCATCTGGACCTTTCTAAGTAGCATAAATAGGACAAACAGAATAACCTGAATAACTGTGTCAAGGCCTTGGCCAACACACAGCAATAACATATGTCCAGGAACAAAAGCATCAAGTACCATTTTTTGATTCTAAGGATCCTAAAATATCTGTACACATCTGATGGATGTGACTCAAGACCTATGGGGGACAAATGATTTTCCACAAAAGCAGCTGGAGAACACGTGGGGTATCATAGGGAGTCTGAAATGACACTGAATATAGATGTTTAAGCAACTGCATCATGCCAAATGTAGTCTGGAGAGCTACTGTATTCACCCTAAAGTAGACATCCTAGGAGAGATTAATTTGGCTAAAGATAAGTATGAAATTTGAGACTCCTTTAGGTCTTTGAGAAACCTTCACAAGTCAGGCAAGGTATGTGAGCACATAAGAGAGACTTGTGTTTTTCTGAAGGGGCAGCTGGATATCTCTCTGAGTCGAAAATTACACTACTCATCTATCAGCAAGCAACAATCTGCCTATCTATTTTAGATGAGCTGAAAAACTCAATACTGTCTACATAGACTTCATTGACTACAACAGGAGTTTTCACTGCATGTAGATTTTGATACTATAAGCACATATATTTGAGTGACTGAATCTGGAGTTGAAATTAAGCCATTAACTAATAGGATTCTGGTGCATCTGAAATTGTTGGTGGAAGACTGGACAGGAGTATCACCACTACAATGACATGTAATCTTTAAGTCAAACTTCATACTAGCCAATACTGATGCTAGAGGATATCCTTAGTATTCTCGTAACTCCATCTTACATCCAAACTGTGATACATAAGCCATATATTTTAATGTCCCTGTACAATGACATTTATTTGAAGCCCATTCTGCTTTATAATAGGCAGTGGTACTGAAAAAATAGCTTTAAATGACATGCAAAAATACACAGAAATAGACTTGAGCCTTTGTTGCATTGAGTACAAGTTGTAAAGTGCAAATGTGAAAGCTCTTTGGATTACTTTCACATCATGAATAGTTTTTACCCTTCATTTATTCCATCTAGTGTGTTCATTAAACTACGCAGTTTAGAGAAATAAATTTAAGAACTGGAAACTGAATAATTCTTAGATAAGGGACTTCACATTCTCTTAGTATGATAAAAGAGCAGAGATTTGGTCTTACATGTCCACCCTGAAAACCAGACAAATGCTTACATGAGAGACAAATAAATGTTTGGTCTATTGCAAATAACTAGTCTACACAATTTTTCATACTGTTGTATACTCATGTAACACAGCCTAAATCTTGGAAGACTGAGCTATTTTACCTCTGTCTTTCTGCCAAATACAGATAAATGGCCTAGTTAACATTTAGGTCTTTACCCATGAAGATTTGAACATGGAATCCTTTTCCACCAGAAACACAGCTGTCACTGTATTTTAGTTATTATTTCTTCACTTTAACAGGATGGAGATTAAGAAATTAAAAAACATAGAATTAATCACCAGAAGGTCAGATTTTGTACTCATTTGTGCCAAAATACACCCAAAAAAGGACTAGTGAAGGCAATGTATTTACATCAATGATATATCACTGAGAGGTGAATCAAGCTCAGTATATTTAAAGTGAGGAGGAGACAGATCTAAGAAACATACATTCCCAAAAGAATTATCTTCCGAATGAGGTAATATAGGTTGACAAGACTAGACAACAAGAACTTACATGATAGTTTAAATAAAAGGGTACTGCTGAGAATTATTCCAAGATGATTTCAAGCCCTATATAAGTTTAAATCAGTGGAGCTCTGTTAAAGGCTCCAGCCAAGTCCAGTGCAGAGGACCAGATGTTATCATGTCAAACTGGAAATGGACTTAGGTTGAGAAGAGTATCATGAATGGGGCTATCTAGGGTCTAATAATTTTATTGGCATGGAACCAGAGTATACAGTCAGCAGCTCTTAGTGTGAAATCAGTGGCTATGCAAAATTGTAAATAAAAATAAGTCACCGTAATTTACAGAGTTCGCCTTCAAACGACCCTGAAAATTGCCATTTTTTGCCATTCTTTCATTTCAAGTGCACTGTCCTGGGTTCAGCAGTAGCAGTCATTTTTCTCCTTCTTAGTAGCTGGTGCAGTGCTGCGTTTTTGACTTTCAG
>WYDI02034473.1:5594-25887 GCA_009867235.2 Psittacus erithacus
GGCATGGTTAAACTTCATCAGGTTGGCATCAGCCCACCTCACAAGCGTGTCAGGGTCCCTCTGGATGGCATCCCTTCTCTCCAGCATATCAACCAAACCACACAGCTTGGTGTCATTGGCAAACTTGCTGAAGGTGCACTCAATCCCACTGTCCGTGTCACCGACAAAGATGTTGAACAAGACTGGTCCCAACACCAATTCCTGAGGGACACCACTCGTTACTGGTCTCCAGCTGGACATTGAGCCATTGACCACAACCCTTTGCATGCAGCCATTCAGCCGGTTCTTTATCCACTGAGTGGTCTGTCTATCAAATTGATGTCTCTCCAATTCAGAGACAAGGATGTTGTGCGGGACAATGTCAAACGCTTTGCACAAGCCCAGTGAGATGATGTCAGCTGCTCCACCCCTGTCCATCAGTTCCATAGCCCCATCATGGAAGGCTGCCAAATTGGTCAGGCAGGATTTGCCCTTAGTGAAGCCATGCTGGCTGTCACCAAGCACCTTGTTATTTTTCATGTGCCTTAGCATGCTTTACAGGAGAATCTGCTCCAAGATTTTGCCAGGCAGAGAGGTGAGACTGGCTGGTCTGCAGTTTCCTGGCTCTTCTATATTCCCCTTCTTGAAAACAGCGGTTATATTTCCCTTTTTCCAGTCATCGGGAACTTCACCTGACTGCCACGATTTTTCAAATATGATGGACAGTGGCTTAGCAACTTCATCTGCCATCTCCTTCAGGACCCACGGATGGATTTCATCAGGTCCTTGCATATATATATAGATAATAATTAAGTTGCTTCTTAACCTTTTCTTTAAAAAGCCTATAAAGGTGGCTATTCCTAAATATTCATTCCAAACCCAGCTATCAAACTTCCAGTCAGTTCTAATTTCATTTGGAATCCTTACGTTGTATCATTCTCTGGCTAGGACACAATCAAAAACCTCAAAAACCACTCCTGGATGACAGGTGAAGACAGCGCTGTTTTCCTGTCTACCGAAAACCATTCTGGCTGTTGCAGAGGATATAAGGCACACTTACACCATGATAGGACAGACATAAATCCACTGACTCAGGAAAGTCAGTCCCAGTTTGACACTGCCAAGAAATCTGTCAACACAGGCACACTTCTGCCTTTGACCCTCTTCATTCAAAGTATGTTTTTGCAAGACAAGCTGTCATAGCTAAAAGCCTAGCCAAACCACAACTAATGCCATGTTTAGTACTCCTCCACTTAAAAGGATATATATTATGAACTACTTATTAAAGACCATCTCCCTGGAACTCTGAACCATTTCTCCTTGTTCTCACAGATCAATACTATATAGCAATATTGTATACATTAATGAAAATACCAATAGAGGACATTTAGAAGGATATGAGCAAATAATGTAGGCACAGCAAGATTTTTCATTATCCTGGACATACCACAAAAATGCATGAGAAACAATCCTGTATTCCCTTTCAGACATGGAACTACACTCCATGTGAACTTATGTTACTTGTTATAACAACCTAACTGTCACTGATTACCTTTATTAAAACTTTAGGAAGAATGTGCCTCAAAATTCAGAATTTGGCTGAAGTAGCTCCTTTTGCTTAAAGCAGTAATTTTTCAGAGCTCACCTAATCAAGAAATGCATGATGACATTATGAAGGAGACTGTGTTATTTTAGTACTTATTCCATCTACCATGATGTCCTCAGTGATTAGGTATTTGTGTTTTTAAAAATCAAATTATTTCTTTAATGATTAAACTGCCCATTCCATGTCCTCTTCTAACATCTGTGTTATTGTACAAGTACCAAAAAGATCAACAATGAAATATGTAGGATGACCATCTTGATTTTTAGTTTAGTTATTTTCTTTAATAACAATATTTCTCAATTATCTGCAGAGTTCATCCTTCTAGAAGAGAACAAGGTCTTGCAGTTTTTGAGTTACTGTAATATTTACTCAAAACAATGTAGGAAAAAAAAATAAAAGCAAGTAATCTGCAGTTTTTAGAATTAGTGGGCCTACAAACCAGTTTAATAGAACACCAACTGTGAGTTATTACAAGTCAATTATGACTACTTCTGGATTATAAAGATTAAAGGACTGTGAAGACATGTAAAACTAACTTACACTTTAAAAGAATACTGAAGATTCAATTAAATAATTGTATTGTGTCTGGCTGGGATTATCACTGGTGCTCTGTCTACAGCACACTGGCAAAACAGACAAAATCAAGTTTCAGAATGCAAACATAAAAACATGTTAAAACATTATTTTCTCCAACGCTATATTATGTTTGAATAAAAGTTCAAGTACCAGTAGTATCTTACATTATAACTTACCAATGTTGAAAACTCCAGATACAAAAACTATTATAAAGAATATTCCCATTATGTGAAAAGAATGGTTTGATGACAATGTGCCACTTTGCAATTCCTCTGTTCAGAAAGATGTTATTTGGTCACTGAGCATTGACTGTTGCAACAGTATTAAAAATTTAGTTTTATTTTAATACGTGTGATACCTTGGGGTGTTGGATGTTGTTAAACACCTCACATGTGTTTAACAGGTCAAAACCATAACCTTAGCATTAAATTTTTAAGTTGTTCCAACACAGTAAGAACACGGTATATCTCAGAAGAAAGAATGCAACAAAGAAGTGAAGCTCAAAGGAAAAAAGGGGATTATATACACCAGAGACCCCCATTATGGTGCTATAATTACCAAATAAAATAATGCAAATATTTTCCTAGTGTAAACTGATCAAAATTTACAGAACTATACCAATCTCATAATTAATAAAAGTCACACTGTCACTAGAGTGACACTGTCAGTCCCCATAGGAGAGGTTCTCTATCCCCCTGATCATCTTGATGGCCCTTCTCTGGAATCGCTTAACAAGGTCCAGGTCCTTCTTGTGGTGGGGGTTCCAGAGCAGGATGCAGTACTCCAGGTGAGGTCCCACCAGTAAATCTCTGCTGTCCACCGTAGTATATCTCAACAATAATCCATCTCTATAACTGTATCCAAGCAAATTTTGCTTTATTGCTAGACTTGTCTTACACAAAAATGATACAAAAGCTCACAAAAAATGAGCTGTGTGATCTCAAACAATTCACAATGACTATTTATCTTCCCACTTCCATAAATGCTACTCTGGATTTTTTTCATAGCGACAGACTGTACCAAAGCAAGATGCATGCACATACTTCTCTTCATATGTTGAGGCACTGTCTCCCTTATTAGTCTTAACATTTATCTCATTTACAGAGGAATAAAATTTAATAATATACAGAATAAGTAAATAGTTCTCTCCCTTTGAATATGTATGCATGTGCTTCCTTGATGTTAGCATATATTGTAAATGCTTTATCAAACTTCTTGGTATACCATATGAAATCAAAATAAACTGAAGGTAGCACTCATTCCTATTCTACAAAACCATGATACTCAATATTGTGAAAATATTTTCCTGTCTGGTATTTATAGTCAAAATCAAAGTCAAAAGTGAAAAGTACTATTGGACTTAAATTTTCTGGAGCATCACCAAAAGAAGGCCAACAAGAAAACTGGAGAGGGATTTTTTACAGGGCATGTAGGGGTAGAAAAAGAAGTAATGACTTTAACCTGAAAAAGGATAAATTTAGATTATATATTTAATTGTTTACTGTGATGATGGTGAGGCACTAGCACGGGCTGCTCAGAGAAGCTGTGGCTGCCCCATCCCTGGCAGTCTTCAAGGCCGGGCTGGACAGGGCTTTGAGCTACCTGGTCTAGTGGAAGGTGTCCCTGCCTATTGCAGGGGGTTGAAACTGGTTGAGCTTTAAGGTCCTTTCCAACCCAAACTATTCTATGATTCTGTGATTCTATGACCTTGTTAGGGCCATCAAAAGGAATGATGGCCCCAAGAAGAGATTATTCCTATATTTATATGCATAACCTGTATCTTTGTGCATTCATGGCTCTCCATGGGACAAAAATCAGTCCTGAATAGCGTCTCCTGAGCTGTGACTAGAAGGACTACCCATTTCTAGTGCAAATATTACAAACTCTTTTCAAGGCTCAGGAGTTACATTATTACCTGAATGTGTATCTAGCCACATTCAGCCACCATAAAAAAACTTACTCTCTGAATTTGGGAGTATCAGCTTTCAAGCAGCCTGAGTAGCTCAAGTGAAGGTACAATATGAAATCTTTTGGAGATACTAGAGCTCTGGTTACTGTGAAAGTGACCTAGTATCTTAGTGGTTTGGGTATACAAGGTAACATATTGGTAGATGGAACAGACTGCAAGTGTGGCCTTTCTGAGGAGAGGTCAGGGCTGCCCTTTGCCAGATACAGCTGCTTCCAGCTCCAGTGGACCCACCTCAGGGCGCAACTAAGCCCATCAGCCAAGATAGTCCTGCCTCTAGGAAAAATTATTTAAGAAATGGTAAAAAGTGCTGCACAACATCAGTTGAGAGAGAGAGGAGTGAGAAATATATGAGACAGCCCTGCAGATAGCAGGGTCAATGGAAGAGGAGAGGAGGTGCTCCAAGCACTGGCACAGAAGTTCCCCTACACTGTGTGGAACAGAGTTCACTGGAATTGGGGAGGAGGTGCTCCAGGCACTGGTATAGAATTACAGAAGTTCCTCTGCACTGTGTAGAAGAGGGCTCAGGGAATTGTAATTCCTTTACAGCCCGTGCTGGAGCAGGTTTATCCTGAAGGAATGTGGCTCATGGTCAACCAACGTCATTGTAGTCTGTGATGGCCTATATGCAGTGGGAAGGACCCAACTGGAGCAAGGTAAAAGTTTGAGAAAAAAGGAGTGGCAGAGAGAACTGTTATAGACTGATCCCAGCTCAAATTCCTCATACCCCTGCACTACTCATGGGGAGGAGGTAGAAGTGTTGGGAATAAAGAAGCAAAGTTGAACCTGTGAAAAAGCAAAAGGGCAAAGGGAATGTGGTTTAAATATTTTGTCTTTGTTTCTTATCATCCAATTCTATTTTAATTGCCAATAAACTAAATTATTTTTTCCCAAGTCCAGAGTGTAGCAAAACCAAGCGAGAAAGAAAATGTTAAAACACTCACTACAATTTCTCCTTAGCTACATCATCTTTTAAGCAAGTCCATAAGGCTTTCTTATTTGTCTCTACAGTTCACACCTGCCATAAACTCACAGAACTTTATCTTTTCTGCTCCTGCTCTCACATACTGCTTGACATTTTCTAGCACATGATGTAAACCCACTCTTCCTATTTCCTTGTCTCCTGTGCCTGGACAGTGGAGTCTTAAATGATAGCCTGACAGCAAAGGTTGCCTGGACAGTGGAGTCTTAAATGATAGCCTGACAGCAAAGGTATTTCTCTTACCTTTTGGGGCACTTTAAGGTTGACTTAGCCCTCTTCTACCTCAGCTAACAGATTCCTGGCTCTAAGTCTTTCTTCCTGCTAAAGTGAGCTCTCAACTCTATAGTCATTACCTTGTATAATTACTTTGTAGAAGAATTAAAACTTGGAATCAATAACTTTATAAAGAACTTTTATCCCAGCTTGTAAATAAGACCCTAAGGCAGATTAACATTTCAGTATGTTAATGAACTCATTAACATTGTCTCAGACAGGGCCTCAAAACTTTGAGAAGTCCCACTGCCCTTTCTTACTTACTCAGTAAGTGAACTATGCAATTAGTGCCTTGAGAAAATAGATGCAGTCAGAGACACTGTTACTTCTTTGGCATTTTGCTGTAAAGTCCATGCAGATTTTTTTCCTTCTGCTGCTATTTTATAATTTTAATTCTCATTTATTGCATAAGTACTTTTAGTCTTTATTTTCTTATTATAATCTGGGGTAATACTGCCTCAGGAATATTCTGAGGATTAAATTCTTAATGACAGTATAAATACTTTGAAAGAATTAATAGAGTTTGCATTTGTTGTGACTCTTCTCAGCTTCAAAATCATTGCTTTTCACCAATCTCTACACCAAAGTGCATTCTGTGGGTCTAACCCGAATTGTTACTGTTATATACAGCAACACAGTGCATGCCAATAGACCTCTGCATGTTTTGTGTGTTATATGGTTAAGAACAGAAGGATGATTCCTTTTTCAGACAGAGCTCCTGTTTACCTTCCCTTTAGTAGCTGGAATAAACAGTTCACATGTGATTCCTTTAATATCTTTGGTCTATTTTTCCCATTAGCAATAGAGTTAACAACTAACCTTGGCTTTCTGCTGAACTTCTACATGCTCAAATTATAGTCAGCTGTTCACCCTTCTCAAACCTAGTCTAAACTGAAGACTGACTAGTCTAAACACTGAAAACAGCCAGTTACTTTTTACAAACTTGCTTACACCTAAAAGTACTAGAAGACTTACTCTAGTGAGAAAACTGCATTACTCCAGTATGCAAGAGGTACAATATTTAAGGTTTTGGTTGAGTATAATAATAACACTTGTGTAACATACATTGATTTGTTAAAATTGATAGATAAGGGTAGCCTTCTTGTAGCTAAGGGGAAGCTCCAAATGCCTGCATTTGTAAAAGTGAGTTGAACTGGGATATGAATAAGGGAGGTTTGTGGCAGAAATAGCTGTGCAAACAAAACCTCCAGGTGTATATATAGTGTTATATATAGTGGCATATACTTATGCCACTTTATGTCTCCTCATTTCCAGTGAATTATAAAATCTAAGGCTACAGGGACATGTTACAAAAAATGGACATTTTAGGCATAAGGTCACATAACAATAATGCTTACCAAATGAAAAGCAGGTTCCCAGTAATGCATGGTCACAGGGCCTACAGCACAGAAAATGCTTTATGGTGGGAGTTCATTAAGCAAAGGTGCATATTCCCTGACATATAACCCAGTACCATGCCTTTTGTTGCAGCCATGTATATCCGGCCAATGCTCTACCAACCAGGCCAACTGGACAGCCAACTGGATTTGGGAGGGCTGATCAGGAAGGAGACTACTAGAAGTTCACAATACACAGCATGCAAACAGGAAAAGCAAGAAAGGGGCTACATGAACAAAACCTGTATGATACTGCTGTTGCAAACCCTGAAGAAGGCCATCTATCCTAGAAATATAACAGCCCTCTAAAACAGACTTATGATAGCTGAAGTCTACATATAGGAGCTGACATTTTTTGATTGTTCAAGAGATGTTTTAAGTAACTTTAAACAGATTTTTTTAGGGGTGTTTTGCAAGTGGACATCAGAAAGAGTCTTCAGAAGACTGGCTACTTTCTTTTCCACACATTACTGGCACTCTTCTTCTAGTAGAGTTTCCTAAAGGAAAAAACATGGAGTTGCACTTGACTTTATTTACTTTTTCATTCCATATCTACTTCTGCAATGACTTTCAAAATCAACTAGCAAGTTCAACCTAGTCTATCAGAAGCAGTAGGACCATGAAAATATAAAGTTTGTGGTAATAAACAGAGGTCTAAATGAATGCCCTCAGTTTCAGCTGGTATCCAAGAAAGTCAAATTAGCTTCCTATTGCTTTCCCTTCCCTTGCCCTGCAGCACAGCACAGTTAGTGGTCATGAAAAAGAACTTGTGTTAAAGAGTGGTAAAGGTCAGTGAACATAACAGAGATTGAGTTGGCTGGTATACAGGATACAAGTTTGCAGAAACAAAGATCTTCGTTAGCTGTTCCAGAACATTTGCTTGTTTCCCTTCTTTCAAGTACTTGGAGACTGCCAGCTACCTTGTGAACCTGCAACAAAGGCAGCTAGTGTCACTCTGTAAACAAGAAAAAGGTGTCTACTAATGGCTAGGACTGCTCATGTCATCATGGTTTCTTTTTTAAAAGTAGCCAGCTACAGTTTTACCTTCAAAGCCTGAATGATTCTAAAAGGAAGGTGCTCTTTTGAAGTAAGACACTTATTTTTCAAAGTGATAGACAAAAATGAAAACACACTGCATCCCATCTTGGATACTGCTACTGAGCCCATGTACTTTACCAGATAATGGAAGCACTTGTACATTGCAAGAAAGTACAACCTGTCCCAAAGGAAAAATGGTGGCAAGTGGAAACATAGCTTGAAGATGTTGCTGCTGCTCAGTAATGGCTTGACACCCACAGTAGAACTGCGCTGGAACATGGGATCAGGAAACACAATCACAGCATTAACTGTTTTACAACTACAGATGAGGTATTACTAGGCTGTGTACTGTGATGATTATCACATGGAAACTGAATAGCCTCAGTAAGGCTTGGAGCATGCTTGTAAGGTGGGCTGATGCCAAATTCATGAAGTTTAACCATGCCAAGTGCAAGGTCCTAGACCTGTGTTGGAGCAATCCCAGGCACAGCTACAGGTTGAACAGAGAAGGGATTCAGAGCAGCTCTGCGGAGAAGGACTTGGAGGTGTTGGTCGATGAGAAAATGAACATGAGCCGGCTTCTGTGATTGCTCACAGCCCAGAACGCCAACTGTATCCTGAGCTGCATCAAAAGGAGCATGACCAGCAGGTCAAAGGAGGTGATCCTGCTCCTCTATTCTGCTCTCGTAAGACCTCGCTTGGAGTACTGTGCGCAGTTCTTGTGTCCTCAGCATAAAAAGGACATGGAACTGTTGGAACAAGTCCAGAGGAGGGCCACGAGGATGATCAGGGGACTGGAGCACCTCCCTTATAAAGACAGGCTGAGAAAGTTGGGACTGTTCAGCCTGGAGAAGAGACGACTGCATGGAGATCTCGTAGCATCCTTCCAGTATCTGAAGGGGAGCTAAAGGGATGCTGGGGATGGACTGTTTATTAGGGTCTGTAGTGATAGGACAAGGTGTAATGGGTTCAAACTTAAACAGGGGAAGTTTAGATTGGGTATAAGGAAGAAGTTCTTTACTGCAAGGGTGGTGAGGCACTGGAATGGGTTGCCCAGGGAAGTTGTGAATGCTCCACCTCTGGTGGTGTTCAAGGCCAGGCTGGACAGAGGCTTGGGTGACATGGTTTAGTGTGAGGTGTCCCTGCCCATGGCAGGGGGATTGGAACTAGATGATCTTAAGGTCCTTTCCAACCCCAGCTATTCTATGATTCTATGATTACAATACTCTGAAATTATATTTCCTTGATGGTTAGTCCCCACCTTTGTCAGCTTCTCTTGATTCCTTTAATCTTGGCCGAAACTTAGATATGCCAGTGATTTATTTGTTAATTTTCAATTTATGAGCTAATTTTCAACTAAAATTAGAACTAGAAAGCAAATTTCAAGTGCAAATTTCAAATCAGTTAATTAAATCACTTCAAAAAGTGAGACCATTTGAAAACAAATTATACCAGAGTCTCAAAGTTAGCATTAATACACTGGGAAGATACTGGTCCATTTACAAAAGCTCCACAAATGTTAGCTACCTATCTAGAATCAGGCTTTACTGAAATTAGCTCCAGCCTCAATACTGCCTGCTATTTGAAGTATAGGCTACTTCAAATATAGTTATTTACATGGAATTGTTCATTTCACCTGGGCATTTACAGTATTTATTTTGGCTTTTTAAAGTTTTCTTTATCTTATATTGTAGACTAATGGAATACACATGTATGAGAGACAGCTACAGACCTGACCTTTGTAGATGTCATTGTTAGTACAGCTACACCTTCCTACCATCAGCAATGCCTCCAACAAATCAATGGTAATTTGGATAGACCAAAGGAAACAGCAGTCTAAAGGAAAGTGTGAACTTAGCTGTTCTGACGGATGTCAACTTTAAAGCTCATTTGAACCATTACATTGTCATTATTTTAATTACTTCTTTGATCTTTTCAGCAAAACATTTTGCTAATGCACTGATACAATGTTTCTGTTCAGTTGTTCCAATCACATACAGATATTTTGTTCAGACAAAGCAGAAATTCATAAAAAATGTATTTAATCGTACTTTATATGAGGTGTAAATAAGGCCTTTAAAAATACTAGTCTAATTATCAGTTTGTTCTTCAATTTAATTAAACTCCTATAGTTAAGAAATGTTACGTATACGCTTGTACCAGTGGAAGCTGTTACATTTTTGTGAAACTTTAAATTAATTTACTTGAAGCTCATGTACGTACACATTTTAAGGGATTGCATAAATAATTTAAGAAATTTATAAATAAATTATTTAAAAACCCCTATGCTTAGTTGGTCAAATTTGGCCAAACTATTTACCAGCCACTAGGATTTTTAAATTTTTTCTTCCATGCACTGCAGTTAACCAGTCTACCTGAATTTTAGGTATCTACAGATTAATTACATTTAAAGCTATGAAAACTTTGTATCTTACTATGACATAGATATCTATGCACAAAACTGTTTTGAAATAACTACTTCTGATCAGTTATACGTGAAGAGAAGACCTAAGCAAGTTAATGGATTAACACTAAACTGGTTGCTAACAAGAGTACTCTGAAGCACTGTGAAGCAGCAGGAAGGATGTAGTATTTAAGTGACAGGATAACAACTGGCTTACCTATATAAATTGCTGTTGATGGCTTCTTAGAAGAGAGAATGCAAAATAAAATAAAATAACAGTAGGGATACAAAACGAATGAAAAACAGGCAAACTAGGCTATGCCTGTTAACATCTACTGAACAGAAAGAAAATGCTTGTTTGTGTATTATATCTAGCATTATGACCTTTGAGCTCTTCAGGACTTGTTTAAGAATTAACTGAAGATTAGAAGAAGAAAAGTCAAAATATTAAGGGTTTGGGAGGAATTGTTTAGAGAGAAGATAAGGAAAAGGGGAGAAACCAGTGCCTAACTTAGGACATAGTTAAATGTTAAGGATATTTATTGAGTCTATCTTGCCCCATTGAAGTCTGTTAGATCACTATTAAAGGTTTCACTGCTTTAAAAAGGAAAAAGCTGCTTTGTCCAGAACAGCTTCTAAATGTTAAGACTAGAAAAGTGATAAATCTTTCCTTTAATGATAATTGAAAACATGAACCACTACCATTATTAAAAAGATAAATTAAGGTAAATAACCTGAAAACAGAGACATTTAAATATATTGTGCTAACTGAGTAACAGTGCACCTAACTTGGATCATGTTTTGTCTACAAGCAAATATACGGCTCAAGAACAGGCCAGGGGATAAGGGTGGGGTAAATCAGTGACACCTTAGGCACAATAAATCACTCACTTCATGGAAGATGATGGCATGTGGCATCTCACGTTCTGAGTTTCAGAAAAAGGCAGCTTATTCCCACAGGTGGTAGCTTTTCTGCAATAACAAAAAGCTTTACCCAGCTGTTCCTAAAACACTGTATATCATGTGTATTTGTCTCTTGATACAGACTAAAAGCTATGTGTAACAGAAATCAGTATTACTTATAGTCTGGGATGCTGATGAGATAAGAATGTCATGCTTACTTTACCTAAAAAGAAGAAATGCTTAAAAATGCAATACAAATAAATTGTGATGGGAAAGAAAAATCCTTCTGTCAAAGGGATGTGGAAAAAGATCTCCAGACACTGTTGCAGCAATTTTTAACCACTCTAAATAACAATTGTTGCTACTATTTTACTGTACAAGGATCACTGCACATACAGCTGTGTGGTGATCTAAGTCAGGAAGCTGAAGCAGCCAGAAAGCAAGCATCTTTGAGTAGGGTAGTTTTTGGATGATATGGCCACAGATCACAGCAGCTCTAACTCCAATTAATTTAAACCATTGTGAAACCACACCTTGAAAGGGGATTTCTGAAGCAGCTGAGAAACTAGCAAATGAATCTAAGTAAAGGAAATTGAAGAAGCCTATTAAGTAAAATAGAACTAAAAATGTTGACTTCTAAGTTTTGTAATTAGAAGTTCAACTTGTATCCTGCTGAAACAGAAATTTATTCTGCTTGAATCTTAAGCCTGCCTCATATTGCAGAGACTCCAAGTGAGGTTTTCAAATCAGAAGCATCTACATTTCTCAAATACAAATGAAAGGGCATGTGCAGGTATACCCTGAGGAACAGCACTTTGGGATGTATTTAGAAGACTAAGGGAAAGGAGGTTATTTCCTGGGTTGCAAAGTGTAGGCTAGTATTTTTAGCTGCTGTGCTCAGGAAAAAAATGCATAGTAGTGAGCACACATCCTAGCATGTCTGCTACAGATGGAAAGCAGAAAGACATGTCACACCTCTAACTAAATCATGCAACTGGAAAAAAACAAAACAAACCCCTAAGGATTGATCCTCATTGGAAAGGAGGTAGGATTAATGTTCCTCATTTGGATATGAAAAAGGATAGGAAAACTACTAGTGTTGAAGTCCTGAGGAGATGTGGGGAAGGGAAAGGAGGGGTGATACACTGTACATAGCAGACTACCCAATAGTAACAGATTATGGTAAAGTTTACATATAAATGCCTTTCTGGCAGAAGTGTGTTCATAGCAGATGCGAGTGTATGTGCATCACTTAATTAATCCAAAACAGCATTGCCCAGAAACTTTTAGCAACCACAAAGCAGCTCTCCAAGGACATCTGACATGCATGTAACATGTAACATGCATGCATCCAACAAAAGTTTTGTAGTCTTGAGAGTACTGTTGGTAAAATTCTCTAGCACTGACTCCGATTATTAGTTTATGCTAGTGTCCATTCCGCCATGTGTTCGAAGTTAATTACTTTTGATAGCTAAAATAAGCTATTACAAATATACTTAATATACGTACAGTCATACCTTCCTACCATGAAGACAATCTTGCCGAACATGACCATCTTCTCAATGGAGCAGATGCCCTAAGCTCTTGAAGACTGTCAGAAAATTGTGCTCATACTTCAAATGGTTGAAGATTTGAGGCCTTAACCTGCAAAGGAAACGGTGTATGTGCAGTGTGATCAATATTTAAATGTAGAAATTGTCACAACAGTAACTAACCATATAAAAGACAAAGTAGAAGCTGGCATGTGAAATGGAAAAACTGGACTTTCTCCGTCAATTATTTTCCTGAAAGAATAGGCAGGTTTTGTTAATTCCTGCACTAATCATTAAAGCAAATTACTGGACTTACGGGAATACTATATTTTCATTTGTTAATAGAAGCTGATTACTATTGTTGATGTTAGTATGAATTAAAAATCAATATGTACCAAAAAGAAATTATGCACCTGACTCAAAGCAGCAGCCTGGAAAGAGATTTTCCAGCAGAATAAAACTATTTTCTATACATGATTTCTTACAGAGGGGTAGCAGAAGGAGGAAACACAAAGAAAAGAGAAGGATGAAAGTCACTGGATCTCTGAATAATTAGGAACTTAAAGAGAGGAAGTTTGATTGCAAAAATAGAGGAATTTTAATAACATCTGCCTTCTTCATTGATGTCTAGTGGTTAACAAGAATTGGAATGGTTAATAAGAATTCTGTAGCTAAGCAACTGGAATTTATTTAGCTTTGGGTTGGTTTTTTTTCATTTGTTTGTTTTGTGTTGTTTGTTCCTTGGTTTTGGTTGGTGTTCCTTTTTTTTTTTTTTTCTCCTATTTCCTTTCTTCCCTAAGTGTTTTTTATGTATTTTCCAAAAGACAGTGTTGTAGTTTGTAAGAGAGATTCTCTAAACGGAAAGGGATGCTAAATTCATGTATTTCCTTTTATTTGTATTTAGGTGTGGTTGCATTATTATAAATTCTGTGGATCATATTAATATTAAAAGTATAAATTATATATTTAAATGTCTATATTGACCTATGGGAGTTTTGCAACCAGCTGTAAAATGCAATGAAAACTTCTGTTATTTATCTATGTAACTCAAATTAGGCACACATTAATTCACATAATTTGTACACCTAACACCTATCATGTATTAGAAATATCAAGTTGGTTTTATCACTTGCTGAAGGTAATAGCTTTAGTCCACAATTTCTGCATAAGATGTATCTGTTCTGGTTGAACAAGGCAGTGGCTTTCTACTCCTTCTTTCCTTAAAATTTAAAAATTCCCAATAGTAATAAAAATCCTTCCATTAGAATCTGATCTATCCTTAATTATCCTATTATTTATCAAAGTACTTTGTTAACTTAAACCAGTTACTTTCATTCTGTCTTGATTTAAACTTCAGACCATTGATCTTGCAGCACTCTTGTCTATCTAATCTATTTTATTGTCCATCATAAAAAATATTCTCCCTTAAGCTGATTTAGACAAACTTTAGCACTTCAATAAGGACAATAATGCAATATAACCTCCTTGTAAACTTTGAAGCTGTTTTTCTCTAAGCAATTCCTGGTGCATTTTTTAACTCTAGAGGGAAAAAACACCACTGGGATTTTGGGGTACACTCCTACATGGTGCTGAACAGCTGGACTGGTATATGATCTTTGTCTAGCCTCTGCTGCTTCTCAGACAGTGAATCACTGTGCATGGCAACCGATCCCACAACCCTCTTGGTGGGCTGAAAGTGCAGCTCCAGGAAACCGCAGCAACCTAAACGAAGGGCAGCAGGTACACTGGCTGACCACCCTCCACTGAGTGCTGAGGCAACCAGCTTTGCTTATCCTGGAAGAGCAACCATGAGGTAAGCTATAAGCCCCAGAGGTCACCAGTTCACTGACTGTGGCTCAGTTGTGGGGTCCTGGCCAACACAGCTCTTCAAACAGAACTGATTTGACAGCTCCTGTAACTACCTTCCTCTAGTATACCTGCACAGTTGTTTTGCTTCCTTCAAGCTTCCCTTCATTGATGGCCAAACTGTGTTTTCATGCTGATCTTGATATCTTTCATTCTTGCAGGGTGCTACATAAATGTCCAAAGGTCTGGTGCCAGATGTCACTAATGACCCCACAATCCTGTTGAGTGACAGAGTGTAATTGCATACATGTGCCTCCAAAGAGAAGACAGGTAAGCTGCTTCCTCTTTCCAATAGTGTTCGGCTATGGCATTGAGTTTACAGCACGCTCTTTCACTCAGCTGCCACTTTCTTTGCCATTCTGGGAAAATTTAGATGCACAACTTACGTAACTTTTTTCCTTGTGTGTTGTATTTTAGATTTGGGGGGTGCGCAGTGGTTTGGTTTGTGGTTTTTTTGTTTTGTTGTTGTGGTTTGGTTTTTTTGTTAACCAACGCGATGCATGTTAAATGAAAGGCTAACGTCAATCACTTTGAAAAGAGCGAGCGTTAGGCTCTGGAATGGAAAGAGGAAGACCCGCTCCCACCCAGGGGTAGTCCTCACGGTGACAACGTCCTCCCAGCAGTAGAGCGCAGAGCCTTCCTAAATAACGCCCCGTACTGCTTGTAACTGTGAAGTTAAGACTAAGAAACGGGGTCGTGTTTGTCGCCGGGCTGTGATTTTACACCGAGAACCCCCACCAAACAACAAGAAAACTAAAAGCAACAACCCACGCTGAGCAGAACGATAATGGGCGGCCAGGCCGCCCAGGTCATGGCGTCCCCTCGGGTCGGGCCGCGCCCTGCGCCTTCACAGAGGGCTGGAAACTGCAATCGTCCCGGCCTCAACGTCTCTCCCGTGCGGCAGGCAGGGGCGGAAGGAGGGACAGAGGGCGGGCACTGCTACCAGCCCCCAGCTCTGCGAGCGGCCCACCGTGCCTTCACCAGCCACTCCGGAGGCCCGGCGGCGCTGCCCGTCGTCCCCGGCCGTAGCTCCTCCTCCTCCTGCTGCCGGTCGGTCCCAGGGCGCACGGCTGACATCACGCCCGGGGTTTCCATCCGACCGCGGGAGGGGGAGGCAGAGCGGAGAAGCGGCGTGATGGCGGCGGTCGGGAGGACTTGAGGAGCGGCGGCGGAGCAGAGGGCGCAACGCTCACCCGGGTACTCCCTGCGCCCCTCCCTGCCCGGTTCGGCGCCCCATTGTTCGAGCGGGCGGGCAAGCGAGTCCACCGCGCCAAGGCTGCGAGGAACCGGCGGCCCGCGGGACGAGCGGCGGCCCAGGGCCCGCCGCGGCAGCAGCCCCCGACCCTCGGCTGCGGTACGAACATCCCCGCTGGGCGTAGCGCAGTCACGGGCAGGGGAGGCTCTGGGAAAGCTTGGCCAGGCCGGGCGCACGCAGGTAGGCAGAGGCCGCCATGGCTTCTTTCCCTTCCGCCGGCCGGGCGTTGTGCAGCTTCCGAAGATGGACCGGGGGGCGGGCAATGCTGAGAGATGGATCTTGCTGCCGGCCGGGGGCCGGGAGCAAGGGCTGGATGCCCGGCGCGGGGTGGGTTCTTGGGCCCGCTTAGTGGGGAGTGGGAGCTGCGAGGGCCGCAGCGGGCCGCCAGTGTCGAGTCTCGCTCGCTTGGTCCTGCGGGGGGAGCCAGCGCCGAGCCGCCCTGGAGGCAGGAGAGCGGTCTTGGCTCTCCTCTGGCCATGGGGGGCGCCGGGAAAAGAGAGAATGGAGGACAGCGGCGGCCTTGGAGACGCTGCCAGGGAGCCTTGTCTGGGAGCGGCGCCTGTGCAAGGCCGCGCTGCCAGCGGAGGGCCGGCTTCGGGGGCGGGAGGCGACCGCCCTGGGGACGGGCAGAGCGAGAGCAGCAGCGGGAGGCCGCGGAAGTGCGGTCTAGGGGCCAGGGCTTTCCAGCCCTGGAGGAAGGATCACCGCGGAACGGGAAACGCGCGGCAGGGGGAAAGTTAGGGCGCTGCTCATGGTGCTTCCCGGGGCCCAGCGGGTGCTGAGCCCGAAAGCGAGGGGAGTGTTTCCGCGGGAGGGCTGGCAGCGTGGGGCCAGGCGGCTAAGCAGAGCGCGGCCTTGCGGGGGGACCACGGAGAGCCGCCTGGCTCGCCTCCGCCGCCGCGAGGCCCCCGATGTCACTTCGCGGGCCCTGCGGGGTTGCAGGGCTTCCTTCTGTTACTTTCACCTCCCTCATCGCCTTTGTTTGGTGGCCGGAGTGGCTCGGGTGCCTGAGCGGCTCGGGTGCCTGAGCACGGAGCATTTCCCACCGCGGAGCGATGCATTCCCCACTGCCACGACCCGGTGAGCTCCGGGTTGGGCTGTTACATATTAGAGGAAAGCCCCTCGGGGCAGGCAGCTAGCGGGACAGACTCTAATCGCTTTCACATCACTAAATCTGTGAGAGGCGGTGCTTTTTATCTGATTATCAGTGAGTTTATGCTTGCAGTCCATTTACCTTGAGCCTAAACATATCTAGCTGTATGGGATACTGCAGTGATCTAAGATGCGCTTGTATGTGAAATAATGATCATTCCATCTGTGGGATCTTGCTGGTTTGATTTAGTGGAGGCACTTGTTTTAAACAGGACAGTCTTTATCTTCCTGCCTTTACCCACAAGCAGCTCTAAGTGTTATGTGTATATCTGGAAATGCTTCCACTGTGTTTTGTCTACTGAATGCATTTTACTAAGCAGATCTTAGCAGAAGAATATATATGTCGTTTTACCTCTGTGTTCAGGTGAGCAGTTTTTTGTTAAAATTTAAATCCACTTTGTCCTGAAGTCAGTCTTATGGCAAATGTTAAACCATGCAATATAGTGCAGACATGCAGTAAACTTCTTACCCTGCAGTGCTCCAGAGAATGTAATTTCCATACCATTTCCTATTCTGCACACATTGCCATCTATATTGCCAAGTTATTTTTCGTTTCTTTTTAGATGCAGACATGCTTTCAAATTGTGTCAGTGTTTTTTTTTTTTACTGTTTTAGGTATTTGAGGAGAAATCTCGAATACACGCAAAGAACTCTAGAGCAAACACGTGACTTGGCAAACGAGCAGAATACCAAGAAGTGAATTCTTGATATCCACGTTGTAAACAGAGTGGTCTTTTATTTATCTTTTGAACTTACTAATATTTACAATGAATGGGCACAGTGATGAAGAAAGCATAAGAAACAGTAGTGGAGAGTCAAGGTAAGCACTCACTTGTTTCAGTTATAATTGACTATGTATTCTCCTATATTATTCTCCTATATTATTATAAATTGGTTTATATTTGAACTTGGTGCCAAAGCTTCCTGGTTAGCAAGCAGACCCAGTTAGGGGGACTGCACATGTTTTCTTGCAGGTTACATTTCTGCTTGTTACATTCACATAGCTTCAGCGATAAACTGTAATGATCTTGTATGCACCTTGTGTAGTAAAGTTTACATAGTATTAAAAATGTGTCAGCATCCAACAGAGTATTATTGCTCTTTTGAGGGGAAAAAAAGAATGTCTGAAGTGTCAAGAGCTGAAGCATTCTATTAGAATGGTAAAATAAAGCTACTGTTTATAAAGTGCAAGGCACACGTGCATAATATATGTTGTATAAAACCCTGTATAGGTTATCTCTAAAGGTGGAGTAATGCCTTGTTTCTAAATAAATCTGTTCTTGATACAGAGTATTTTATGATTCTTATATCATAGAATGGTTTGGGTTGGAAGGTACACTCAAGATCATCTAGTTCCAAACCTCCTGCCATGGGCAGGGACACCTTCCACTAGACAGGGTTGCGCAAAGCGCAGTCCAGCCTGGCACTGGGCACTGCCAGGGATGGGGCAGCAGCAGCTTCCCTGTGCAGCCTGTTTCAGTGTCGCACCACCTTCCTAGTGAAGATTTTCTTCCTAATACTTAATTTAAATCTACCCATTGTCAGTTTAAAGCCATTCCCCCTTGCCCTGTCACTGCCTGCCCTTGTCAAAAATCCTTCTCCATCTTTCCTGTTGGCTGCTTTAGGCACAGGAGGCTGCCCTGAGGTCTCCCCTGAGCCTTCTGTTCTCCAGGCTGAACAACCACAGCTCTCAGCCTGCATGGCCCTTCTTTCTTTAGAGCTATCAGAGCAATATAAGTGTTAACATTTACTTATTTTCTGAAGTGAAAGTACAGTTTTCCAGCTGGGGTTTTCTGTTGTGTGTTTTTTTGTTTTTTGTTTTTGTTTTTTTTTTTTGTGGGGGTGTGCTGTTGTTTGGTTATAGGGTTTGTTTGGGTTGGGTTTTTTTTGTTTGTTTGTTTGATTTACTAAATATAAAAATCAGTCTTGTGATGTTGAATGCTAGTTTTGTAGCGTGTGCAGTGTTCACATTTTAAGGAGCCTGGTTAGAACTTTCCTGCATCCAGGGATGACAGCCAATTTAGAGGGGTTGAATTAGGATTAAAAAGTTCACATCGCTCCTGTGCTATAGTTCAGATTTTTAAAATTGGAAATATGATGAATGCTGAAGGTTTAAGATGAAGTAAATTTGCAAAGTAGTTTTAGACTCCCAAGAAGTGTTTGTGAACGTGCTGTTAATCTACCCATCTGTCTTTCTGCCAGTCTCTCACTAGAGATCAGAAAGAGGGGTGGGGCAGGGGAACAGGGGGAAGCCTTATCAGGTGAGAAGAGAAACATGAACAAATACAATAGCGTGAGCAAGGCTACTCTTCTGAACTCTTAGACGTTCAACAAATGCAAATTTACCAGGGACAAGTCTGATGATCATGTTTGTAAATTTTCATATTACTTGAAATAAGCTACCTTGCTAAAGATAGGTTGGAAAGCCACTCTGTAATTGTGACTACCCATAAACATGAGTATATCAAAGTTATTTAAAAGCCGTAGTAATTCATAAGACTAAGCCAACTAAACATTACAGTTTGCAGCAACTTCATTAAAAGTAACTATATGGAGGATGCGTAGTACTCAAACTTGATGCTTGCCTGTGAAGCAAGACTGTTACTTATTTTAAGTGTCTTGCTGAGCACATCTTAAAGCTTTAACAGGTTTTAAAAAGCTAAAAACATTTTTCCTAGGCTTATATCAGTGATTAACCCCATAGCTTAGTTCACAGGCAGGTCCTGGAAAGCTTATTTTCACCCTTGTGGTGTGGTATCAGGAAACTGTTTTTGTAAATGGAAGGTCAACGATTTCCATTCTAAATGATGGAGCTGGTTTTGTCTAGCCTGCTTCCATTCCTAAAATAATTACTGCCAAAGGAGTATGATGTTTACAGGGTATGTTTATATGACTTGTCCCTGTTTAGCTTTTTTTTTTTTTTCCTTTCCCCTTCACCTTCTTTGAGTTTCCAGAAATCTAGGTAGTTTTTGCTGGGAGGAGAGTTACCTTAGCAAGCTGCAACTGCAGACAGACAAACTGCTAACTATAACTTGGGAAGCGTTGCTGCATTTAGCTTTCAAATTTGGAAATGTGAATTCTGCAGAGTGGAAGGAGAGATCAGTAGTCATTGTCGGAGCCATCCCAGGCACAGCTACAGGTTAGGCAGAGAAGAGATTCAGAGCAGCCCTGTGAAGAAGGACTTGGGCGTGTTGGTCAATGAGAAAATGAACATGAGCCAGCTTCTATGTTCGCTTGCAGCCCAGAAAGCCAGCTGTATCCTGGGGTGCATCAAAAGGAGCATGACCAGCAGGTCAAAGGAGGTGATCCTGCCTCTCTACTCTGCTCTTGTGAGACCTCACTTGGAGTATTGTGTGCAGTTCTG
>WYDI02034476.1:0-31870 GCA_009867235.2 Psittacus erithacus
ACAGTTCCATGTCCTTTTTATGTTGAGGACACCACAACTGCACACAATACTCCAAGTGAGGTCTCACGAGAGCAGAGCAGAGGGGAAGGATCACCTCCTTCGACCTGCTGGTCATGCTCCTTTTGATGCAGCTCAGGATACGATTGGCTTTCTGGGCTCTGAGTGCATGCTGCCAGTGCATGTTCATTTTCTCATTGACCAACACCCCCAAGTCCTTCTCCTCAGGGCTGCTCTGGATCTCTTCTCTGCCCAACCTGTAGCTGTGCCTGGGATTCCTCTGACCCAGGTGTAAGACCTTGTACTTGCCATGGTTAAACTTCCTAAGGTTGGCATCAGCCCATCTCACAAGCATGTCAAGGTCCCTCTGGATGGCATTCCTTCCCTCCAGTGCATCAACTGAACCACACAGCTTGGTGTCATCGGCAAACTTGCTGACAGCACACACAATCCCACTGTCCATGTCACCGACAAAGATGTTGAACAAGACCGGTCCCAACACTGATCCCTGACAGACACCACTTGTTACTGGCCTCCAGCTGGACATTGAGCCATTGACCACAACTCTTTGCATGCAGCCATCCAGCCTGTTCTTTATCCACCGAGTGGTCCACCTATCAAATTGATGTCTCTCCAATTTAGGGACAAGGATGTTGTGTGGGACAGTGTCAAACTCTTTGCACAAGTCCAGGTAGATGACATCAACTGCTCTACCCCTGTCCATCAGTTCCGTAGCCCCATCATAGAAGGCCACCAAATTGGTCAGGCAGGATTTCCCCTTAGTGAAGCCACGCTGGCTCTCATCGAGCACCTTGTTGTTTTTCATGTGCCTTAGCATGCCTTCCAGGAGAATCTGCTTCAAGATTTTGCCAAGCACACAGGTGAGACTGGTCTGTCAGTCAAGTGTTTATGATCTGATAAGCATCAAAGTTCACATCAAGCTCTTTGAATTGCCTCAACACAGTTGGTGCGTTTCTAGTTGTACACAATAAGGGGATGGTAATGTCACCAGTAACTCAGTTACAGAGGAGGCAACTTAGTTATTTCATGTCCAGGAAACTTACAGAGAAAATCCTTGTGGGATGGATGCATTAGTGGACTTGCATATGTGAGGAGAATTAACAGGAAATAAAAAGCATTGAAAAGGCCAAAAAGTGGAGGCTTTGTAATTTATTTGGATCCAGGTTGTGGGAATAAGCTGTTGCCAGTTAAGTGAAAATCTTGCATATTAGGCAAAAACATCTCTTCAGAACATGTTCTAAGCAATTATGCCAGAATTTGGATGACTCTGGAAGGTGCACAGGTAGAAGTCCAACAGGACATGCTATTGGCTACCAAACATGAAAAGTTGTTACCACCTCAGAGGAAGACATGAGTAAGAATCAGAAAATGCCACCCAGCCTATTTATGAATTAATCATTTGTTCTAAGCAAGTGGAAAAGACAATATAAATTTCCCTTGGTCAATAAGTGCCCAAGACCACCAGTAAACGGAAAATTAAAACCCTCAGCAACATACGTTTTTCAAGGAAACCCAGTGGTTTAAGGATAAGTCTCCTAGTGATATTCTTTTCTTGTCATTGGATAACAGAAAGAGCTCCAGACAGAAAGCATCCTGGAAAAGAGGAATATCCAGTCTTTAGAGTAGGGTCAGTATGGGCTGTAAATCTCTTCTTTAAAAAATAATATGTTTTCATGCATCACAGCAGAAAAATAGCTTAGAAAGAAATGTTACACCATGAGTGGTTTTTGTTTTTTTTTTTGTAGACAAAATAGTTTTTCTTTCTAATATAATCTGTTTATTCATATGGGGGTTTGAGGGTTTGGGTTTTTTTGGTTGGTTGATTGGTTGTTTGTTTTCTTTTATTCAGGGATAGAAATAATTTTTCCTTTCTCATAAGAATGCGGTCCAGTTACAAATATGGCCTTTTGTTGCATTGCTCTGGAAGCCTATAATTCTCAGGAATATCAAAAGCTTCAATTTATGTTCTCATTTAACCAATAAAAAAATATCAGAAAATATTAACATGAAAAAGAGTTCTTAGATTATATGTAGCTATGTAATGGTACTGATCAAATAAATGGAAGTATTTATTTAATTGATTGTTATTTATCAGATTACTATGTTTTCCATTCACAAAGAACATTACTTTTCATAAAGCTACAAAAGCCTGAAATCCTGCTGGGTAAAATCCTGTAAATATAATACATTTCCTAAAAGAACAATGAATTAACATTTTTTTCTGATAGTGTTAGCAGTGTAACAGATTTCCAGTGTTCTTCTAACTCCTTAGGGCATTTAAGAGGTCCAGGAAACAAAGGTGTCTTTCAGTACCTTCTGTTGTTCTTCCAAGAATTTAATATTTGATGTGATATACATGCTCTAATAGCCCATGTAACACCACAGCCTACTGTGATCATGACATATACCACATTCATAGTGCAGCTTCTTGTTTTTTCCTATTTTGTTTTGCTATTGGGTATGCAAATCCACTTCGTGGTAACCTTCTCCATGTGCTGCCTGTTCTGTTCATGCAAATCTTTGTAGATATCCTGGATTCTGATGCCATCTGCATCTGCTTACATTCCTCGTCTTTAACAAAGAATCAGGAGTTAGCTAGACAGATGGTGAAGCAAAACTATTATCGCAGATTATCAGGAAAATATGCTATTTTAAGGATTTTTAAAAATGTAATCACCCATATTCAGGATAGCATTAATACAGTAACATATTGTGCAATTACTGTTATAGTTACATTGCTTCCATATATACAGCATTTCAGCAAGGTAAGGAAGAGAGATATTTTACTTTTTATAATGCTCTTAATGGCTCTGTTTTATAGCAGTCTCCCTGTTGAGGGATTGTAGTGATATGCTGGTTTTGTTTAGTAATAACTCCACCATCTACTTAGAATTTCTTTTTGAGAAAGAACAAAATGATGCTTGGTTGACAGTAGCTGAGCACTACTTGGTTTTTACTTCTGCTAAGTAATACAATATTTCCCCACTGGCTGCTGGAAGGAGAGGAGTCATCCTTGAAAATAGTTGGTCTGTGGTTAAATGCCCTGAATGACCTGTATATGTGAGCAGCTACAGCCTTGAAGAAGCCCTGCAAAGCAAACCTTATGCAGTAGGATTTTTCTTCCTTAATTTTTGATATCTAAAGGAAGTATTTCAAAGTCTGAGTTATGTAGCCTTGGACCTCTGAATAGTTCTTGTAAAGAAATAGGTATTTGAGGCTAATGCATCTTAACTTTCTTAGGTAACTGTATTAAAATGAGTCATGTAGAACATGTAGAAAAACACTCCATCGCATTCTGAAGACTTGTCTAAATTGGACACTTTGGTAAAGATATATTAATGTCCCACCTGAAATATCTAATGTTTCACTCAGTTGATGGCCTGGCGTATACACCAGGATAAAGGTGTGCAGCTTTTGAAATTGTAAGTCTGAATATAGAAGAAGTAAGACACATTATTTCACAGTGTTTTTATTTTTAGGCAGAATACAACTGCAAGGTTTGTCAGAAAACGCTGTGTATCATAAATAAACAGTATTTTTCTAAACTAATATGTGCAAGTAAAAACACCCCCACAAAGTCAATTCTCCTGAAGTCTTCAACCAATCAAAGATGTGTTTTCTTTATTGAACTTTCAGCTTTAAAAGGATCCTCATCCATATAACTACCAGATTTGTATAATGTGCTTGTATAGGATAAATTTAGTTTAAATAAGTACTAGAATTCCCTAAACTTTGTATAGAAGTGAAAAAACAAGTTATATCCTGAAACTAAAAAAAGAAATCACAGAAAAAGGTATCAAATAGCAGGAAGCATTTTATTAAAGTTAGGATACTCAGATAAGATAACTGTGTGCAACTTATCAAACCCTCATCTGATGGACATTAATGTAATTTTATTGAAGTCAAGTACCTCACACTAATTTATCCTAATAACGCCCTAAAGGAAATCTAACTTCAGTAGTAAACAATATTTTGCTAGTTTATTAAATTTTCCTGGTTTCTGTTTCTTTATTATGCTTCTACAGTCAAGCTGACTGAAAAAAAATCATTATCACGTCTTTTGCAGTTTCATTCCCCAAGTGTATTACTAACCCCATTTCATCTAATACTTCTTTAACATTCTCACTTTTCAGAAGCCCTTCTCATTGTCCTTATATGGTCAATGATGCCCCTCTTTGCTCTCCTTACTGTTTACCTTCAGTCATTTCTTCTTCGTTTCCCATCCCTTTCTTCTTTGGTTCTCTCTTCTTTGCAGAATAATTACCTTTTGCACATTAGAAGTACATTCGAAATCATCTGACTTCAGGGAAACTCTCAGTTCTTTCTTCCCAGTTGGTTAAAGCATGTTCAATTTATTCAGTGTTTGTGAACACAGGAACAGTTAGTATCATTTCTTAAATAGAGGTCACTCCTCTTACAGGTCGTACTTCAAACATTGTCAATACTAGAGAAGTTACACTAATTGTACAATAGATACATGTAACCCAGTTAAACCTTGTCTTAAATAACTTTCTCATAACTTGGTAACTTTAATTTGAAAAGGGTTCAACTGATGCAGGTGCTGAGTTAGCATGATTTTGACTACATTTGTATCAGCTTAATTAAATTAATACTAATTTTGAATAGAGATGAAGGTAGAGAAAAAAAAAAAATCCAGAGCATTTTTATGGTTTTATTGGTCTGCAGTACTGATTATCTCTCTGCTTTAACTTTATGTGGTGTGGAAGTATCTCTTGGGAGAATTACCAAGTGTGTCAGGGACAACAGATAATGGTACGTGGTGAAACAAATAAAGATAGAAAAGTACTGTTTGCCTGTTTTGGCTCTTCCCCGGAGAGTCCTGCTTTGGCTGCTCCCCAGAAAGTCCAGCTTTGGTTTCTCCGCAGAAAGTTCCACTTTAGGACTCCCCGGAAAAGTCTTGACCCTTGGAGACCTTTCTAGATACTGCTTGCCACTTCTCCTAACGTAGACTGGCCACCTATGTCAGAATGAGTGTGCATTTTTGTCAGTAAAAAAGCCCGAGCCTCATGCGATGCGTGGAAGGCAGAACCTCTTACCATCCAGGTCAACCTTGCCTCTGCGGAGACTCCCACTAATGTTGAGTCGGGTCCCTCACACTGCTATGATGTTTCTCGGAGCTGGTTTCCTGATCAGCTTCACAGGGTCCTTGGGGTTGGTAAGATAACCATCAGAAGTAACATCAGAAGTATCCTTTACTATCTCTATATTTTCCTCTATTAATAAACTAGTTGAGAGTTCTTTAATTGTCTCTTGTTTTCTCTCACCTGGAATCCTCAAACTCTGATACACCAAGGTCCCAGAAACCAGTAATAATTCCATTAATTCATACTCAGCCCTGTAATTTCTTATTCCAGACATAAAGAAATGACAGCCGTGCCTGTTCTTAAGGACAATATTTCATGTTTATCATTATACCTCTTTCCCCTACGCCTGTGAGTAGTTATATACATATATATATATATTTTAGAAACCAAGTATTTTAAAAAATATGCTTCACATGGATAAATTTTCTATCAGCAAGGTAGGTTAGACTGTTGTTTTCTATGGATTTGTAGCAATGAGCCATGGAATAAAACTCAGCTGTGTTAGGTGTTGTTCAAACACAGAACAAAACTGTCATCTCTCCAAATCTCAACAGAAATTAATGAACAACACAGAGAGGTCAGCAGTATATGTAGTTTTTTAAGACTGGCATTTCTAATAAATGAGCTCAGTAGACCATGTTTAGTTTCTTCAGAATTAATGTGGCTTTGGCAGAATAGCATCAATGCACTTTAAATTAAAATCACTTTTTTTTTTTAATTATCCTTAAAATGTGTTTAATTGCTGCTCCATTTTTTTCTATCATCATTCAAGTGCTATCTCAAGAGCACTAGCACAAAGCTCTTGAGCTAGTTACTCATCATCTAAAATCACATAGCTTTAGAGAACAGAATCATTCTGTTTATCAAAAAGAAGCCTTTTAAAATTTTCCAGGCAGAAAAAAAATAATCATGAAAGCACAGAGGTGAGAGATGGAAAAAGACCTATTAAACTATTCTTGCTCTCTGTCACTGAAATGTTTTCCCCTACAGCCTTTAATTCTGTCTTGTCTAGCTTTAAATCTCTTAAGGCTTCCTACTCAATTTTCACCAGGGAACTATTTCAGTGCCATTCTCCACCTCAGGACATTTTCTCCAATGTTCAGCTTATGTTTATATTATATAAAATGACAGATATAAAATGCTTTTCAGTAAGCAACGTACATATTTTTTTTTCTTAATATTATCCAGACATTTCTGGAAGAGCTGGTTTAATGGGGAAAAGATATATTTATGAGCATGCTTGCTAACACTGATTAAATTAGTCTACATTTGTGTCTCTTCGTATAATGGTTTCCATAAAGATGCGGTTGATATTTTATATTTTGATATTTGTGCTTGGAATCAGGAACATAAGTTGACAGAAAGAAGGTGCAGGGTATGAGACTGAGGAAATCAAGAATCTGCAGTGTGATAGAGTGTCATTTTTTTGCAGAAATAGTTGTGTGAAGGAGTAGGCCAGACAGAAGAGCCTGATATAGTAGGAGGCAAGTCCATATGCATAGCCTACTATAGCTATGCTTCATATGCATAAGGAAAAAGAACAAAAGGATAAGGAAAACAAATGAACAAAACTGTGGGGGGAAAAGGACATTTTAATGAATAAAAATATCCTTTTTTTATCCTCAAAAAATGTGAAAATTCAGAAAGTTTCAACAAATAACATTTTAATATTTTTCATTATTTGGTTAATTTGCCCCTAATTTCTTAACTGAAAGCTGCAGTTATCTTTAAAGCTTAGACAATCAAATCAATTAACAAAAACTAAAGAATGCCTTACTTATATTACAGGTCATGATGAATTAACTGTAGCTTTCAGGTCACAGGTGAGTGCAGGAAATACATCTGGATGGCATGTATGATCTGATGAATTATTAAAAAGATACATACAGGAAAATTGTACTAGTTGTAGCAAAAAAAGATGTAATTCAGCTTTTCATTGTTTCTCATATGTAAACTGCCCAGATCTCTGATTAATAATCTTAATATGCATTTCTAAAGTGATATACAATTTACCATAAATACATAAATTCTGGATAGATATAATATCTAACTACAAATCCTTATATGTTAGATGCTGATGTAGGTTAATATTCATGCTGTGTACTGTTATTTCAGCATCATAGATTATGGCTGTTAGAAGCAGGTATGCAGCATACTACAGAGGAAACCTGACCAGAATTTTCTACAGAAAATATTTAAAGAGGAAAATGCTAAGCTTTGTATTCTGCTTCATGCTCTATTTTTAGGCTTTATTTAGTTAGTACACAAAATGGACACCTGTTTCGGAAAAAGTCTTTATGTAATACTAGAGTAGAGGAATGGAACAGCTGTGCTGACTGTACCAAAAAAAGTAGGACATCCAAGAAAATTGCACGTACCGTCATACTTCACACTTGATTTAAAAAAAAAAAAAAACAACAAACAAAACTCATGTTTAGGAACTTCAAATTTCAAATAATTTTAATTCTAAATAAAACTGCCATAAAATGTAGTACTAACAGTTATGTTTGGGAGTGCTACAATTCCTTGCATTAATTGAAAGTTGAGGAACTCATGCAAAAGATACCAAGTTTCCTATAAACTACATTATAACATGTTCACCTTCGAGGCTGTGAACGAGTACAAATGAGAGTTATGATGTAATAAATCAGTAAGTCCTACAGCTCCGTGTCTAATTGCCCATGTTGATCTATGACCAATCGCTGAAGCACAGCTAGTGTAAGGCAGAGTTGCTATCAGTGGTCAGTCATTCAGATGTTCTAGGGCTGCTGTAACTGCCACAATCTTCTGTCCAGGTAGTTCCCTATAAACCTGACGCAAGTTGTAGGCTGAAGAGTAGTATAAGCACAAAGCTCATATAGCTGCTGATATTTAAAATAATAGTGAAAGGAAGCCTGAACTCAGAGTAGTCCTGTGTACAGTGAACTTTAACGTACTGTGACTAGACTGCAATATATTACTACCCTTTTTGTTGTTCTGAATTTGATCATTTGGCATGACAAATTGGCAGATATTCCACTGCTCAGCCAAGCACCTAATGCACCATTCAAATTTCCATTCAAATGAGGCTGAGTTGGAAGGGGCAAGGGGTTTTCCATGGAAAAATATGCCCAAGAAAAAATTGTTCTCCCTTTTTCCTATAGCTGGCTAGAAAGCACAGCTATAATTGCTTAATGGCAGATCAGAAATTTCAGAGGTGCAGAGCAAGACATTAGAAGTTCTTACTTTACCAACTGATGATACAGAGATGGAAAAAAAAAAAAGACATGAGCTACTTTAAATTTCCAGCTATTTCCCTAAAGAAGAACACGTGCTGTATAAGGCTCGCAGGTACAAAGAGCGTTCTACATTCACATCTTTTCCTACGTCTTTGATGGTGTCAAGTATTCATATACAGATTCACCTGGGGAATTCCACATATGCACCAGACATCTGGTTCATCTGAACCTGGAGTGTTCTGAAAGTTTTATTCACCAGGAATTTTACATCAGTCAATTATCTTGCAACTGCTATCTTAGTAAACGCTCTTAATAAAAGAGTTGGTGCACATATTCTATAATCAACATTTTGTTTCAATTTTTTTTTTGTTTTCTTCTGGGATTTGATACAATTTATATAATGAAGTGCTCTGTTTACATGAGAGTAGATCTGACTAGAAGATTTTCTAAATTGCCCAAAGACTCCAAATCTCCTCCCCCCCAAAAAACCCTTCTCACTAAGACCCAAAAGGAAACCTTTCTGTTAAAACAGATGCATTTTGTATCCTTTAATGACTCAGATGCTGATTGATTTAGGAGAAACCTTTTTTTATATTATCTCCTTTCTTAAAATAAATTTTTCACCCTGAATTCTTGCAGGAATACCAAAGACTAGAAGCTGGCATACTGATCCTCAAAACTTTTAATTACAGAACAAGTCATACCCAGAGCTGATAAATCTGTGGCATAAATGGAAATAAAGCATAACTTGTATATTTAAAAATAAAATTAAGTTAAATATTCCACTGCATATTTTGTAGGTAGCATGAGCGGGATGCTTTGTGCCATTTCCTGTCCACACACTTCTGTGTGTTTCTTGTGCATGAGAAGAGCAGGGACTGAATGCCCATGCCATAACTTCATTGACTACACAGAGCTTTGCCTTCAGTCTCTTAATCTTTCTGGTGCAAGAGCAAAACATCCCCTGAGGAGTAAGAAATAAATAAGAGAAAATCTTTGACATTCATTGTCTTAGGCTTCAGTAGATAGTGTGCCTGTTTGTGCACTCTCCCTATATGGAATAGAATCTGAAGATTCAAGCTAACGCTAATTATTAAACTATTATAATCACAGAAATTGGCAGAATACATTAACAGAGGTCTATGTTGCTAATCATTGCTAGTCCTTAATCTCACTAGAAAAATATAATAGAATCATAGAATCAATTAGGTTGGAAAAGACCTTTAAGATCATCAAGTCCAACCATTACCGCAGGACTGCTATAACCACCACTAAACCATATTACTGGAGGCCTCATCTACACAGTTTTTGAACACTTCCATCGCTTCCCTGAGCAGCCTGTTCCAATACCTGATCACACTCTCTATGAAGAAATTTTTCCTAATGCCCAGTCTAAACCTCCCCTGGCTCAACTTGGGGCCATTTCTTCTTCAGTCCCTTGTTACTTGGGAGAAAAGACCTACCCTCAGCTCACTGCAACCTTCTTTCAGGTAGTTGCAGAGAGCGATAAGGCCCCCCCAGCCTTCTTTTCTCCAAACTAAATAAACCCTGTTCTCTCAGCTGTTCCACATAAGACTTATTCTCCAGACCCTTCACTACCTTTGTTGCCCTTCTCTGGACCTGCTCCAGCACCAAAAATGTCTTTCTTGTAGTGAGGGGCCCAGAACTGAAAACAGTATTCGAGATGCAGTTTCATCAGTGCCAAGTACAAGGAGATGATCACTGCGCTGGTCCTGATGAGTGTGCTATTTCTGATACAGTCCAGGATGCTGTTGGGCTCCTTGGCTGCCTGGGCACAAGCTGGCTCATGTTCAGCAGCTGTCAGTCAGCACCACCAGATCCTTTTTTGACAAACAGCGTCCTAGCCACTCATCTCCAAACCTGCAGCATTGTATGAGCTAGTGAGACTGAGCATTATTCCTGTTAGTTGTCATCAATTCAGTTATATTTTTACACCTTCTACGCCTCTGAAAAGTGGTGTGTCCTTTTTTTTTTTTTTTTTGTCTCAGTTATCTGTATAAATGAAAAAAAATATTACCTTTAAATTTCCTCTGTAAGGATGTGTTTGCCTGCCTATTCAGAAAAGACTATCTTTCCTGCCCCTCCGAGTGACCCTCTGTGTGTTCTTTATCATATCTTCCAGAAAGGGGAAAATCTCACTATATAGACAGCTGAGGCACAAAGTTAGCGAATACCTCATTGGTAGATCAATTCTAGCAGATGTATATACCTCATCAGATTAGCACTGTTTTCAGCTTCAAACTGTACAGTGTATCTAAAAATGACTAATAAAGCAGCAAATCAAAATCACTTGAAGAGCAAAATACTCTGTAGTGCACTCTCTGTTCTGAACTACACCAAGCAGCAGCCTCTCTTCCCTTACTGCATTCTATCTTTCATAATCCCCCTTAGATCAAGTTTTTAAAGGATATTGTGTGTTTAGAAGGAAGGTTTCTAAAATTTAATAAACGTTGCTGGGCTTTTGTAAATCTAATATTATCTGTTATCTCTACTTCAAAGGGCAGAAAAGCTGCTGTTACCAGCTGGAATCTCTGACTTTTAAAACGAAAATGTAACTGAGCCCGCATTCCTTATACAGGTCAGGGAAACGGGATACTATTGTAAATCTGGCAAAAAACATCAGAGAGGGAACTGAAAAGGCACCAAGTGAATTTGTCTTTTATTTTTTTTCTTTAACTGTCAAAGTGATTTGTAACAATTCAGACAATGACAGTCTTCCTCATTAAACCAAGTGGTGGACTCAGTCAAAAATAGACTTTATCTTATTATTTATGCCACCGGTCAGTGTTTTCCAAGCTGAAAAGTATAACTAAAACAAGGTTTGCAGTAAAAAGCTATGCCTTTTAGGAAGCTGACTGAAAACTTACAATACTGTCTCTTTCAAATCTTTATGGTGACTACAGCATTTCTATTACTAATATGGCAGTGAAAGCTACTGCACCAAAGACTTCTGCCAAATGACCCTTATAATGCCAGACCAATGATGGCTTTCCAAATGGCCATTTCAGTATTTTGTGCATGTAGTCTGACTTTTTGGACTATATAAGGATATGTATATAAGAGCCATGGTTAAATTATACTATTGTAAGCATCCTTCTATACTCCTGTTGATCACTGTCAGTAGACACATTTCTATGGGTCTTGGTAGTGTTTGGATTATAAACCATCTATAACTTCCCTGTTGAAGTCAGAGCTCCTGTGATGTGGTCCTGCAATCATCCATGTTTTCAGAAAGTGAATGAAGAATAGAGGTAATGAGGATGGAGAACATTTCCACACTAATAATCACAAAGTTAAATCTTCAGCCTAAGATATTAGTCAAAATTCTTCCAAACCCTGTGGAGAGAAACAGGAACATTAAGAAGGCGAGTACAGAGACAGTGTCTAAAAATGCCAGCAGCAGGGTCTCTCTTTAGAACTGCTTGTCTCACTGGTTACTGGGGACTCTAGAAAACAAGTTCAAAGAAGGTCTGATGTTAGAGGTTAATTTAGGTAAGATAAATTCTAACCAAAGCATAGGTCACTCTTGTTCTATCCTTCCTATTTATTTCTTTCTAAACCAAACTTTTATAGTTATTTCTATAGTTTAATTTTATTTATGCAGATTTACATTGAAAAACCTGCCTCATTATTTACTTTGGGAATCTCTACAGTAATCTGGTGAAGTATTCAGTCATCATTCACAATTTCACTTGGCCTGTTATTCTTTCTTCACACTCTCTCTTATGATAACAAGTAATTCTTTTCCTGCAATGCACATGAATTTCCACTAGAAAACTTGGCTTATACTTTCAGCTCTCTGCTTTTATTTTATTCTACCTAAAGAACAAAGAATGGAACCTGCCAAAAGAAGATATTGTCACTTTGATATTACTGAATGATGTATTTTTGGGTTTTGGTCTAAGAAGTTGCGACTTTGTTGGTCTGGATGCTCCCAAGAGGGGATTGCATTCAAATGTTGACCTCATATAACCTTTCTTAGCTTGTGAATTGACAAGATTGTTAACACGCGATTGTATGGTTCTTCTTAATAAATTTGTCATTATATTTCCACAGTCTTGAGAGGGAAAGAGATTTTTAGTGCTGCATTTATTTTCTAATATCTGTCCTTTGGCTGCAGTCCTGCAGTTAATGTTCACTAATAGTGTGGTCTTTGTCTGCCCAGTTACCATGTTCATTATTTTTCAAGAGGTCTTCAGAATATAGAAATGATTTCTCAGTAACTGCTATTCTTTTTAACACAGACCTTTTCCATGTTTCTTTTTCCATTACAGCCTACAGCTGAGAAGTTTTGTTCTGACAATTTTGTGTTTTCCAATTGTATTTTCAAAAAAACACAAACCAATTCTTCAGTCATCAGTGTGCAAATTTTGTATTTGATTGCTTTATTAAAGTCACAGTAGAGACTGATATAAATGATCCTAAGCAAAGAGTATTTTGATCTGATTTCAGTTTATACACACCACCACAATATTTCTTTTAAGATTCCTCCCTTTAGGATGACATCACTGACAGCTGTAAACAGATGAGTATGGGTTATTAACAAAAAATGTTTAGGTTTAATAGAATTTTGATTTTTTTTTTTACTACTTTTGCCAAAAAGAAAGAAAGAAACAAACAAACAAATAATGGTACAAAAAGGAAAAAATATATTCTTTATCCAGGAATAGAAATAGCCTGAACTTTGGAAATAAGATGAAAAATTGAAGGACTGAGAGAACAGAAAAGATAATGGGAACCTGCGTGGTTTCAGCCAACATTGTATCACACTGGAGTAAAAAGAAAGGCTTGAAGGAAAACACACTAGTTATGGTAAAAAGCAGACTAGTTTCAATACACTGAGGAAGGCTGTAATCTATTAATATATTTATAAAGGAGATATACAAATACAGGGACACCTCTAGCTTTCTAAATCAGCCTTTCTTAATGCGCCAAACTATTCTGTTTTTCTTAAAAATAAAGGATATACACAATGAGTTTTCTTAATTTCACAGTTTAGTGGATCATAACATGTAAAATAATTATATACTTCATTGAACAAGTGTTGTTTCTTTCATTTTTGTGGGTGAAAAGACCACCAGAACTTCACAACTTTAGACACTGACTAAAGTGAAAAGATTCAAGGCCATAAAGTTCGAAATTACAACTTCATAAGGAAAAGGCATTCCACATGGCAAGGATCTGCAGTCCTACTCATGGATTTCCTACTGAGATATATTTAAAGGCTTTCAGAATGCTCCATGAACTTTAAATTTCAGCTGACCTATATCATTGCATTATTGTCCTTGATCTTTTAAAAGCTTCCAATTCCTTTTATAATAAAACCCCACCAAACTTCCTGTGACATATCTATCTCTTTCAGAAAGCTGCATAATTTAAAATACACACCGGCAGCGTGGTAAATTTAAGAGAAATCAAACATACTTTAGAAAGAATTGAAGTCATTTTCTATAAATAAATGGGAGAAACGTGTTAAACAAACATGAAACTCAATCATGTGCGGTAGGATTGTTTCAAGTGCTTAGGTATTTGGCAAACACTTTGAAACAATTTTAAAAATTAATACTGTTACTTATCGACGTTTCACTTTAGTTCTTAGATGAAAATTTACACAGATATGCAGCTGTTCGAGATCTGATCATCTGTTATTTCATGTTTGATATGATTTATCTACCTTTCTTAAAGTATTAAGAAGGCCTATTTCTTCACATTCTGTATTTTCAAGAGAGTTTACTGTTTATGCAGGCTGGTCACAGTTGGGTATAATGTATCTATGTGTCAGAAATTGGAACAGGCAGTAGACATTATAGACGAATTGCCAGGAAATTACCCCAGTGTGCTGACTTCCCAAATTCCTTCAAATGACTTAACAGGTTTACCATGGCAGCTCAGTGTTCAGTTTGCTTAGGGGACTTAGGAGAATCAGCGCTTCCAATCCATTGCTAAGGTTTGGGTTTTTCACATTTACATAGCAATAAGGAGCTTAAGGAATCCTTAGCTGGCAAAGAAAAACATTTACGCTGGTATTACTACCAATAACAGTGTTTAAGTTCATGTGTACAATTTAAATTAAAAGCCTTCACTCCTCTAAGAAAAATTAAATGGGCAGATCCTATTATTGTTGCTGAATTGTTGATAAGCAGCCTCACCTTTGATCTGCAAGGCTTTTGGTTCACGGCAGCGCTGACAGTAGCAGACACACTCATCCTTGACAAGACAATGAAGTGTGTAGAGGTGACAGGCTTTATGGCAAAAGGTATCACATACCTTCCACAAATCACTCATTTGTCTAGTTCTGGATGGTACAATTCTGTGACCTATGAAATTAAAAGCAGAAACCTTGATTTTCTCTTTACAGCTCCTTGCATCATCTGGGATAGCGTATGACTGTCAGGCTATGTGAAATTATAGACATTTTGCAAGCATAGCATCATTCTGCTGAGACTAGGGAATTCCCCTCTAATGAAACACATTGCGCTCAAGCATCTGGGAACTTGCATATATAGCTATGAGGTGGATACAATAAAAAAAATGTTCTTATTTATGTTACATTACATTTACCCTCACTACATTTTTTGCTATTATTTCACAGAGACTTTAAATTAGCAAAGAACTGAAACAAATAAGGGTTGCCCAGACCTAGTGAGTGACAGGAAAATGGCCTCCAACCAGATTCTTATAATTTGGAAATAATCTAATTTAAGGTGTTTCAAACGTTTTGGTTTTTTATTTTGTTTTTTTTAATGCTACAACTGAAATGTTATTCATGTTAGAGCTTGGCTGATTTCCAAAACAACTGTAGTTGAAAAAAAGAAGAAAAGTAACAGAACTGAAAACTACTGAAAAATTGTATCACATTAGATGGACTACTGAAGGTACCAGGAGGTAATTGGTTCGACTATAACAATATCCTTTTTTTACTATGATATAACTATACAGCGATTAGGTTATTCTTGCAAATGGCACAGTGATCACAGCTGTAAAAAGACATCACTGCCATCTTCTGGTAATATCTCGTTTGGCTTGCCAGCATGTGGGTTTTCATTTATTTATTTACTTATTTATTTATTTATAGAACACAACACAGGCAATCCAGTTTTTTGTTTACAAGACCAGAGAAATGTAAGTATTGTGTTTTAGCATTTGGAATGTATTTTGATCAATAATTTTAAGCTGCTTCAGGATTTCTGACGTACTATATGACTCCCACTGGGGAAGCATTCTTGAGATTGAATTTCCTTTCAGACTGTAGATACCATAAGTTAAGAAATGTAAATTTAATAGCACAATTTTGTATTATACTTCTACCCAAAAGTGTAAGTTACCTAACGATTAAATGTGTGGAAATAGAAATGCCATGAGAAATTTGATGAAGATCGAGTTCAGTTGAACGTTAGTGATGCTAGTATCCCATTTATATTTGCTGAGGATATACACCTCATAAAAAGGTTACAGTTACATATTTGCCTGTGTGACAAAAATCTGCTTTCTTCCTCCAGACTCTTGAGTGCCTCAGTCTTACCTCTGACAATCTGGTAGATCCTGTTTATCACTACTCATCAAACAGAAGCAGAATAGCAGCAGTCTGTCTTGCTCCAGGAGATGTAGCTTGATTTCTGACATGATGTTTACACACACATCTTTAGTATCAAATACATTGCTACTAATAAATGATAACACTGCTGTTAATAATTTGTTCCAATCTTACTTAATTTTGTGTTAGTAATGTCCCTTCCTGGAGATCAGGAAACCACCATGAGTATAAAGGGAAAATATGACATGTAACGTAGCTGCTTTATAAAATCCAATACTCACCCCCGTAAATACTTGCTTAGAAATCACTTGCCTTATCTTTGGAATTTTCTCAGATACCAACTTTAAAAAAAAAAGGTTTTTTCACAGTAAAAAAACTGGTAGTTATTCAATTCACCATAAATTAATCAATACACACACTTTTGTATGTGAACATAGACATAAAGCTGAAGAATACAGACTGCTTTTGAACAGTGTCTCACATATATGAATCATGGTGTCCACATGCAGCAACAGTGGAATATTTTAGGACATCTGTTGCATGAAAACAACCTAAAAGTTTCCAGTGTAATGAAAAGCCTGACAGCCCAGACTGAGGTAGTCAGACACTGTAAAGGTTCCGCGGGAGCTCCAGGCAGCAGGTACTAAGCACCCCTGTACTTTGGCTTCTCCAAAGTTGGCAGTGAGGATAAGAACTTGCTAGCCTTGCTGGACCTGTAGTAAAGGCAGATGGAGGGTTTCCATTAATTTATAAATTTATTGTGCCTTCAGAAATTGTGGGTTGCTGCCAAAGTTTGTATGGCTCTTCAGATTCCTTGGCTTCTCTTTATCATTCTGCACCCTGTTAGAAACTATATGAAATTTGGCCCAAATGTGTCCGCATAGGCAAAATGTTACATTTATGTGGATGCTGCAGTGACCAGCAGTAACATCTCCTGAGGCTGGTTACTGCACTAAATCAGTGTTTGATCCAGCTTGATAGGATAGTTCTTGGGGTCTTAGGAGGCTGAGGTTCAGATCTGCTGACTGCACAGCAGTCTTTGTTTCTGACCCCTACTCAACATGATGAAAACTAGGGGCAACAAATGTGGCAGATCCTGCCAAGTCACACTATTACCTGTGCTGGCTTTCCCTTCACTGAGCTGCAGCCTTAGCACCAGCATCTCTGCTTGACTGTTTTATTTTCTTTTTTTTTTCAGAAGGGGAAATATATTTCCATTGTACTTTTTGCAAGCCTAGTCTTGATTTGCAATCTATATATTTAAGCATAAATCTTCCATTCAAGTGCTCAGAGCCACTGTGAGAGTCTTATCACTCTTGGATATATTTCTCTTTCAAAGCAGGCAGTCTGTCCTCAGATGAAGACATCTGAGCTGGTAAATTTTTCAGAATCATTTCTCATTGGAAGCAGAGCTGTTCTCCCTAAATGCAGAAGCCAAACGCCTTTAAACTCAGAGCTGGATAGTAGGTTTTCACTGTCCATTCATGCCAGTGACAGATGCCTGGCAATCAGGAGCTGCTTGTCAGCTCCCAGACAGGAGGCACAGAACGTACACTTCTGTTAAAAGAACAGAGAGGCTGTTGGTTAACATAAGCTTTTACGATGAGGCTGGCACGCGGTTTCATACAACGTCACTCAAAACCCTTTACACTGCAGCGCATCCCCCAGCTGTGAGCCAGCTGGTGATTGTGAGGGAGGAAGAGCCAAGGTACTTCTCATTGCAAGTGATTTTGCAATAACACATAGATGCAGCTTTAAAAAGCTCTCCTAAAGCACACATCTCTTTCCCTTACCTACTGGGTTTTTTTTTATTTTACAGCCCGCTACTGATTCAACAATTTGTGATTTGTTGTTATACAGTGACTTTCTGAACGCTGATCTAAAAGCAAACTGAATAAAGAAATGCAAAGAAAGGATTACAGAATGGGTTTCTTTTTGTTGCTTATCCATCCAAGCTAGTTTTATGTTTACTAATCAGTACTTCCAAGGGCTTCCATGAAACCACAGTAAAAATCATGGAAACCCATTCTTATAATTTACTAATAAACAGTATAATATTAAAAGTGGATCTAGTTCCATCAATCAACTGTTCAGAAGTAACTTGCTGGGAATATAGTCTACTGTACTCATGTGACTGCTTTTGAAAATACACCCAAAGCTTAAGAAAACTCAGTAAAATTTTATTTTTATTTTTTCAAAATTCAGTCTGGTCCTGAAGTTTGCAATAATCTTGCCACCACAAAATGTAGCACAGTGCAGTCACTAGCAGAAACTTAGGGAGGAAAATCTGCAGCATGGAAAAATCAGTAACAAAACTAACAGGAGAAATATTGGAAGGTCCCTTATTCTTGGATTTTTCCTAGCTAGAGGTCCTTATCGGTGAAAATGAAAGAAAATTATGGAAACGCAAGACACAGGGAAATGTGTAATAGCTATTGTGCCTTAATGTTACCTTAATTTCTCCACATTTGTTTTTGTAATACTTTTATATCTTTATTCTGCTTAGAAGTTGAACTGGACTGTGGCACATTCCCAGGTGTTCTTAAAGAACTGTAGTGTTTATTTTTAGTATATTAACCTTAGCAACTCATTAAAAAGTCATCTTCCTCCAGCTGTCTCTTTGCAACCAGTTGTAGTAGATTGGCAACTGAAATAGTACCAACATTTCTTTTTTTTCTGAATTATTCATCAATGAAAGAAACACTTGTACCAATATGGTTATTAGAGCCTCAGTGATTTTGTCTTCAGTTTTTCAGAACTTAGGATAGCCTTGTAGTAGTTAAATTAATGTGGATTTGTAAGGGTAGCATTCAGCTTTTATTTATAAGTGATTTCCATACTGCGTTAACTTTATTTCAAAGTTAACTCTGAAATGCTGCTTTGTTTCTTGTGTTATTGTTTCTCCTGTTTTTACTCACAGTTTTCAGAGGGAAAAATCATAAGAATTGTCATAGAAATTAACTACTGGAATATGAATATATTACATATGCTTGTAAAGGAATCATGAAGCAAGTGTAGGGGTCTTGATGGTTTTCCTGGTTTTATATTATCACATCACTTTAAGATTGTTAGCAACTTGGAAAGAAGGACTCCTCAACTATCTTCATGAGCCAGATCACTTGACTATGTGAACTATCCTAACTCCAGTCTAGAATTCCTTTTCTTCCTTTTAGCTTTTTTCTTTACATGGTTAGTTCATATATAAATCAGGGCTATGCAGAGCATGAGCTACTGCCCAGAGTGGCTGCCCCTTTATATCTCAGCCCAAAAAGGCATATAAGAGCTTACTCATACAGAAACAGCTGGAATGGTTGTGTGCTTTAACTTAAATTATGCTCTAACTCCCTTCTGAGATGGGTACCAATCCCTTCAGATGCTGGAAACAAGAATATGGAGACATTAGTGAGCCTGTGTGATGACAACTATTTCAGTGGTCTACAAACTCCTTCCTCAGGTGATTGGGTTTTTATTAGTTTTATATATTTTAAAACCTAATAAGTAAATAAATAAATAAATAGACAGATCTTCTGTATCTCTAAGCTAGTGGGATGGGAATTCTCAGGAACTGATTGCGGTTTCCTGCTACTGGGAAACACTCTTTGCTGGCACTGGCAAAAACCGGAGGAGTCGGGTAAAGCCAGAATGCTTTAATTCTTCCCATGAAATATTATTCCATGATTAGTAGCATATTTTTTCTTTCAAATATGTAATGATGCCAACACCTTTCCAGGCACTGTTCAAATCTGGCATGTATGATACAGTGCTGCTCTACATGTCTGGCTGTAAGAGACATGATGTCAGCTCTAGTAATACCTTCCAACCATGTTATCTTGCTGCTTTTATATTCTGCTTCCAGACTTTCAGAATTCCTCATCAGCTACTAAAACACGATGTTCAAACTGGAGACCCATTGATCACTTTAAGTGGCTGAGTGGCCAGAAGTCACCCTACTAATCAGTATTGCCTTTAGTCACTATCATTGTACTAATTACAGGCTGATATTCTTGAACCACTGAAAAATGCTGAATGGTTGAAAGTGAATATAATACAATGCAAACAAATTGAATCCTGAAATTGCTTCATTTTTCAGTAAGACTCACAAGAAGGTCTAATGATGACAATAAATTTACATTACCCTAGGAATGCTTATTGTAACAAACAAAAAACACAAGAAAAAAAAAATATATTCCCCCACTTTTTGCACCTTTTTTTCTATAATTGCAAGCTTTCAGATTTTTTTAAAATAAAGTATCTTGTAAAACTACTTGTTATAGATTTTTTTTAAATGCTTTTTAATTATATGATGTTTATTTAGAAGATTTAAAGATGTCTCCCTCAATACATATAGTTGCATTTTTTTTCAAGTTTTACAAATGTTAAGCAGATTTAGGAAGTGGAAAGCAACTACTGTTTGTTATGAACTGTATTCATAAATCTGTCTAGGATAGACTTAAAGTTGATATGAGTAAATGACTAATGGACTTGAAATATTGAACTGTTGCTTGCGGTGCATAAATAACCCACTTTTCTGCCTATATTTTGTATTGCAAGCTTAGGGTCTAAAAGCTATTGCATCAAAATGAGTCTGGACCTAAGAAGCTTTTTCAGAAACTGCCAGAAAAAGAGATGTCATATGTTAAAAAACAAGCAGCATTTCTATGCCAGAAGGAATAGGCACATTCCTTATGACATGTTTATCTCTAAAACACCTTCTACTAGAAGATACTATGTCACTTCCAGACTTATTTCACAAGTTCAATGAACTGGACAAACAGTTTACTTTCTAACAATGTAGCTTGATAAGAATAGAAATTAATATTTCAATATACATCCCATTTACTGCAGTGCTCTTATTCTAGAACTGAGCAAATGCTAATCCAACATTGCAACACTCACTAAGGCTGGGTATCAGCAAGGATCTCTTTGTCTGCAACAGAAATGCAGTAGACTCTTCAATTAGCCTTTTTTTTTTTTCTTTTAGAAACCCATGGCATGAAACATATCTGTAACTATTCCCTCTTTTTTCAGATTTCACTTCTGATGATGCAATACATATGTTACTAATTAGACTTGAATGTTGATAAAAGAAACATAATAACTTAAATGTGCACTTCAAACACTTATGTAAAATACGTTGGAAGGCAGTATAGCTGCTTGGGTATAGCCATCTCTGCAATCTTTTATCTTGTATAAGATTGCAGAAGGGTTTAAATAGCTTTTTGTTTTAGAAGAGTTTTTCTTTCTTCTCTGTTTTTTTCTAGACCATTCTTCGAGTTGCTTGCTGTTTGAACTTTGATCAGTGAAAGAATTTTTCTCTATTAGGTCGTCCTATAAAATGTGAAAACAGCTCTTCTAAATGTGTCACAGATGCTTTTCCTGATTCCTTTTTAACTTCTGCAAGCTCTATAGAGAATCACTAGATGTGTGTAAAAAATATCACATGCCTATGAGTGTTATCAACATATTTCAAGGAATAACTTTCCAAAGGACAGTGTGTGGGCTTCATTCAAGAAGCAGACTGCCACTGGACTCTACAAACAAAATTTTTGAAGGAGATATTACAAAACTGACTGAGCCTACAGCTACAGCATTTTTCTCCGTTGCTCTTCTAGACATGTTCATCAATTCCAAATTTGTTACTAACAAACTGCCCAAATGTCATTACCTTCATTTAGAGGCAATGTAACTTGATGAACATTCTTGCACATGTATTCCATTTTTTTCATCTGGTACATTTTGTCATTTTGTCAGACAAAGAAATCAGATGCCTTTGGCATGGCTCTATATTGAAATAGGCTCATGGTTCTTTTACCTTCTACTGCTTCCATCCATTTTTGTTAGTAAATAACAAAACATTTTCCATTTTGTTTATCAGACATTAAGAAATGGAGATTAGTAAATTTGTCTGAATATGTTTCTAGAATTATGTTCTGCTTCCTTTTATTCACGGAGGTTTAGCTAAGGCACCATCTGCTGGTGGTTATGAGGGCAGCTACAAAGACAGCAAAACATCCATTATGGACATCTGTAAATATTGTAAGCTCTTTTGGAGTAAGATCTTCTCTGACTTAAGGGTGCAAGGAGTATTTGGGCATTGCTCATGACTTTTGTTTATGACTGAGCTTGATGCCAGCGGCTCTGCATATGGATAAAAATTTAACTTAGATGTTAGAGGACTAAGAAAAAAGATTTCGAGTGTTTTATGAGCTACATAGCTCCTGTGGGTTTTGAGGATTTTTACAGAATAGTCTTGTGTCAGGAAACTAATTGAAAATTTTTTTTAAAATTTAAAATATTCTGTAATGTGAATCAACACTGCTGTTCATTTGTGTCTGAGGAAAAGAAAAATTTTATGTAATGCAGCACTCCATTTCAAACTCCCTTTAAAAAGGAAGGTTAAATTATTTTCTTTTTTCTGTCTGAACTCATTGATTTCTTTAAAACATAAACAAATCCTTAAATCTGTTAGACAAATTTTGACGGATTTGATAGTTTTTCGTATCAGAGGGAAACGTGACATTCTTTTCTCAGGTCAGAAGAAAAACAATTATTAAAATCTCACAATATTATGCAAAAGAAAGTGTCTTTTCTTTGCCCATTTCTTCTACAGCTTAAGAGGGCAGTAAGTTTCGGCACAACCATTTCTTACACACAAGCATATCCAAGTAGTATAGTTGCACCCAGAACATGCTAAATCCAGCAAGACTTCTGTTCGCTCACTATGTTGTCTTAATCTAGGTCTGATTTGCCACCCATAGGGTAAGTTCCTTTTGCATATGATTCCCCACAAAAGGCTAATCTGGATTTAACACAGGAATTCAGAAACAAGTGATGAACAATTACAAATATACAGAATATAATGTAGAAAAAAACATAGCCAAAAGCGTGGCCAAAAGTGATACTTAGTATGTCATGTTTGTAATGGTGCTGTTTGCTTTAACATTAAGTCTGATAAACTGCAGCAAAGTTTTCTGCCTGAATTGGGCTGTTGTGAGTCAGAATTCCAAGGAAACCTATTTTAACATCTTTGTTGAGCAGAAGGAAAATATAACATTCGCTTTTTGCACAGAAATTTTAAACAGTCTCATATTGGATACAATAGCAAACACTCAATAGATAGGAGCTATTACCAAATGAAATACTATGTCAGAATAGCTTGAGAACCAGGATTTAGGATTAGACAAGTACTAATCAAAGCCAGGATCTTCGGCACTGTACCAAGCCCCAGTGACTCAGCTAGCAGCAAGGAAAATCAAGAGATACAGCTGGAAGTGTATGGGGAAAATCTCTCCTACCAGCTTGAAGAAAACAAAAATAAAACAGAACTATTTTGTGATAATTACTCCCGTGTAGTGCCCTGCTTTCCCTCCAAGGAGACCATGGCGCATAGAAACTGTTTATCTGGCTCCATGCATCTTATTTCCCCTCACTGGCCCAGATACATGACTAATAAAAATACCTGACAGTGTTGGAATGATTCAGGTTTCCTAGCCAGGAATTTTTCCTGGGTGCCATCCCTTTGCTGTCATCAGTACCCTGACAGATCTACAATAAAGTTGAGAGTCAAAGCCTGCTATTCCTGCTTATGGTTTTAAGTCAAAAATAATTAAGAAAGAAAGATTCTTTTCCCTAGGAACAAACTATTGCATAAGACATCTGTATTTAACAATAAAAGAGCAAAGACACGTAAGATCAGGAAATCTATTTCTGCCATAGTCCGCCATTTGGAGATTCCCCAAAGTCTGGAGGTACTTCTGTAGTGGAGGGTGGTTGTATTTGTGGGGAGTAGGTGGCTGGAGAAATGCCTTGAATATGCCCAATTCTTACTCACAGAAGTGAAATCTGTGCACAGAGGATCTCTTCTGGTAAATCAGATTGAATGAAAATATTTTGGCCAAATAAACATTGGGTAAACCTGACTGTGGTGCAGAGTTTAGCCCTGTATTTTATCAGAAAACATGGGGCTTTCATGCCTCACTGCCTAAACTCTGGAGTACTCAGTATTCTACTTAAAAGTTTAAACATAACCCAAAGAGTCTTCTTCGATGTTCGTCAAAATTCAAAGCAGAACAGTTTGAGCTATATAATCTTAGAATTTTAATCAAGAAACAATTTTAGTATTTTATATTGTTAAATTTTCTTCTCATACCTATACTCTTTCCATCTCCTGCTTTCCTTCAGCGTTTAAATTGCTGGCCTATTTTTTTGGAGTGAATAATGCAAGAAACTCAGTGAGAAGAAAAATAAATTTCTTAGAGCCTTTGTACATGTTTCTTTTTTTAAGTTTTGTGTTGGCTTAGGCACATTGTGTTCCTCTGTATCACATCCTTTTAGAGCCATATGTGGGAGCAATAAAGTGTATCCCTGCCTGCAAAGATTCAGATAATTTGCTTAGCTAACTGACTAAGGAAAATACTATGAACTCATTGACAACCATGGTTATATGTGGTCACTTAATCATAGTGAGCAGGCTGCAGAGCAGAGTACAGGAAATATTAGTCAACATAGGCAATGGATAACTGTCAGTTACTGATCCCAGGATTTCTTGCCAGGGGAAGACAGACAGCAGGTTAGCAATAAAATACATCAAGTCTGCCAGCAGTTTCCATTAAGATCAGATTTCCAACCCTAGAAATGTTTGCAGATATAAGTGATGATTGCTGACTAAATTCAAAAAGAGTTTTCTTCCCTAAACACAAGATATTGCCCACTACAGTTGCAACTCACGCAGAAACAAAAATACACAGGATCAGGAAATCTGTTTTTCCAAATGTCTTTTCCACCAATCCAGGGACATACAAATGCGTACCTGCACTGCACATTGAGGGGGTATTCCCATCTAAAGAAAGAACAAAATTTGAAAATTCTTTTTAAAATATCTGCCCATTTTCTCTCCATATTGCTTTAGTGTGCGTCAACACAGAATGTTTTCCTCGCTGTACAAATATACAATGCACACTGAAGAAAGAGACCTATTTTGCAGGACTGGGAAGTGCACATGCCTTGAACACTTCATAGCCAAAACATTTGATGATATCTTTTTTCTTCTTGGCAGTAAAGATATTTATATTTTCCTGACAGATGCTGTCCCACATAAGTAATGCCTGAGAATGACTGTGGCATCAGGCTAACACACTTGCCTGTCCTGTGGAGAGACAAAGTTTGAAGTAAGACAAATAATAGCCCAATTATGCTGCAGAAGAAAAATTTATAAGGACAGCCTTGTCCAGACTTGGATGAAATTCACAGAAATAGCATTTGATTCTAAATTTCCATTATTTTTACAGGTAGAATTAGAAAGAGTTTCATTAAACACTGAAAATGATGATTGAGTTTTATAAAGTTTTCTTTTTGGGAACTGAATTTTATGAGTTTGTAAAGATTTGCACATATTTGTGACTTTTTCTGTCCTGCCAATCTGTAAAATTTGGTAAAGCTCAGATTTTCTTCTGGGTGATCCATTAATAACTTATGTTAGACAGACAATTTTCAACCTTTGACACAAAGCAACAGATGGCATTGCAGTAAGAATTCTCCATGTGTCCTGACTGCAGCTCCTTAAATCCTCTGCCTTGAGACCTACCTCCTGGCATTGGCATTGCTGCTGCGCCACATCCCTTCAGAGGGTTGACAAGCCACACAAAACCACTGCCTGTAAAACCTCAGCTTTATTTGCTTTGGAAGCTGTAATGTGTGGATGAGTGAATTCAGGAAGAGAAGTCTGAGTCCCACACTCATGAAAGTATAACCACCATGGATTAGCTACTGTGCTATTAAATCTCTATGTGAAGACATGCACATTACCAAGTCTACAATTCAAATGGATATAAAAATTTGATTTATCAAACTAAATAAAGTGGCCTATAAAGTAGCTTGTCTCCACAGTCAACAGAGATCTAGTCAATATAAACAGTGGAGTACAGGACACAGTTCATCTAATTTTAAAGAAGTTGTCTTAAGTTTGTCAAATTAATTACTCCTTAAGTATGCATTATATTTGCTTCTGTTGACTGTAAAGGCAGACAGGTCAAAAATGGAAACCAAAATTTAAAAAGCATGACCATGAAATCTAAAAAGGGACTTAAGCTGGTATCTTGGAAAGATTCTCAGTATTGATAGTCATTAATAGTTAGTAGTGCTATTAATAATAGTTATTAATAGCAATTAATGCTTTTTTTTTATTTCTATCTTTCACTGCCTCAATGACTACGGACAGTTTTATTAAAGTATGTTATAAAAGTGGCATTTTATTCAATATCCTTCACAGAGGACTCAAAGCTATAATTAAATCCGAAGAGCACTGTGAAGAAACGGATCATTCTGTGTTTAGGGATGTATTCAGAAGATTTGCTGTGAGCATGAAAAATGTCAAAGAGGTATAGCTGCCTAAGAGCAGGAGATCATCTTTCTTGAACTGTTTCAAGAAGGCCTTATGAAAACAAAAGCTTTATATATATATGTGTATTTTATGGTTTATATCTTCTAAGACTTAGGCTGCCCCAACCTCTGCTGATGATAGCAACCAATTGTCATTTTCATTTATTTTAGCAAAATCTTGTTATTTTTCATTACAAATTGCTTTAAATGTGGGAGCCCTGTGCTGTGTCTGAACAATAATGCATATTATATGATATATAATTTTAATTTGGTTGCCCTTGTCTGTTCAGCTACTTGTTCAGCTGCTGCTCTGTCATTAAAAAGGACTGTCACTGGTTCCATTATGAAGTGCAGATACTGTGACAGAAATATATACCAGTAACTCTTCTCAAAATTTTAGAAGATCTCATCTCCAGTGTTATTTTACACTACAAATTAAATTTTATAGATCATTAGTCCAGAATGTAAGCTAGTTGTTTGACAAAATAAATTAAAAGTCTAGGATTATTTCATATAGAAAAGTATAATCTGCACATGTGCTGTAATTATTTTTTGTTAGAAATTCATAAGTGCTATTGTATCTGCAGACTTACACTGCATAACTAAAGACTCCCTCTATGTATGGTACTGTATGGTACTATGAAGCTTAAAAGCTCTAAATTAGTTGTTGAAATATAATGAAAATATACAGAAGGATGAAAGAGTTCTACAAAAACAAAAAGTTGCTCAAATACCTGCTATTGTAAAAATACAGAATGTTTCTTACCAAGAAATTCCAGCTTATGTTAAATTGTATATTGTCCTTGAAATAAAAAAGTGAAATAGAGAAATTATCTTTACAGCTATGAAAATCAACACTTACTTCGAATTTTTTCACAAATATAATTAAATTTAACTGTAGATATTGTATTTTTTTTGTTGTTGTGAAATAGGAAGAGATCATTTATGGCTTTTAAGATTACATACTATGGTTCACTATATCGAACTCAATCTTAAATACGTGTAATTTCTGGAAAACAATACTGCTTTGACTGACATCAGGCACAGTTCTGACTGTTCATTTACCTACCTTTCAAAAAAAAAAAAAAAAATTGAAAACATTTTTTTGTCATACTTACTTTCTCCGAACTGCTATGCAGACATGAGATAACTAATTTGAGTAGTGAAAGCTGACTTCCCTGTTTGCCAATAACAAAGTATTCCCTTTGTCTTCAAATGTTTACAAAAGCCAACTTTTAGTTCACAATGAGGATGTCAACTTTCCTTTACAGCCAAAACCCAATGAAAATTTGAGAAATAATATTTCATTAGTTTAAGCACTATGCAAAGATAAAAATTTTGGGCTGCTGCTTCTTTTGCATTTTCCTTTCAATTTGTTATTGACATTCCCTATCAAAACACTCAGGCAGTGCCAGAAATATTTTCCTTTAAGGTTTAAAGTTACTGGTATACAATAATGGAGCCTTGAATTAAAAACGTATAATTATGCTTAGCTTTCTTTAAACAAAACCCAATGAATCTGCATTCTGGCCATGATTTCTAGGAACGAAGAATATGTGTATGTGTGTGTTTTCTGAATAGGGCACTTATTAAGATTTTAATTTGCTGTCAAGGACAACTTACCATATCAAGATGAAACTATTTTATGATTCATTTACCAAGTGTGACTGAGGCAGCTGAGATTAATTTAATATGTGGTTATGCACATTAGTATTCATAAAGAATCAGAAGAACAAATAAAAGCATTCAGTCTTTCTTTTTTCTGAAGGGACGGGTTTTATGTTGTCTGTGTAGTGAAGATCGCATTGAGTTGTAGATTTTTAAAAATCTTTATGTTAAAATAGAAATACTGAACTGAAATAATAACACTTGCAAAGAGCTACTGCTGCTTCTTAGAGATAGACTTGAGTGAAATATTGTCAAGAATACATAAAAGTGTAATATTTGCACATAGAAAGACATGTTTCACCCCAGCATTTGCAATTTCTCATTTAGCCCAGCAATTCAATGTTTAGGGGGTTTCTAATCTTGATTTATATTGGATTTAGAATGGATTGGGGAAGGGATAGCAAACAATTACCCTACTGTAAATTTCTTTTTTTTCCTGTCCCATATCCTGTAGAACGCAGGAACAAGCCCAGCTGCTGATTTTGCCAAACCAATGATGTATATGAAAATTCAGATTTTGTTAAAGCAAGACAGCATCATTGCATAATACATCTGGAACTACAATGTCTCTAATTTTCAGTCTTTCACAGGACCATAGCTGAGCCAAATTTGAAAATAAAATTTAAAATAAAAGCTTTTCCTTAAACAGAAATGTAAAGGCATTATCAACCAAAATACCTCCTTCATTATCTATCTCCAGCTCTTTGAATTCAAACTGCCTCTGCGATGGCAGAAAGTGAAGGAGACATTGCATGCTTTTCTTGTGTATCTGCCTAGAACAAAAACTGACAGCTGCTGCAGCTGCATCACTGTTAACCACAACATGGCCTCAAAAGTGTCAAAGCTGGCCTGTCAAAGAGAACATGAAGGCACAGATGTTCTTATTGATTATGTGATTTACACATTGATGTAACTCCTTTGACCTTCAGATTCCTCTTGACTCCTACAGGTGTAACTGGAGAAAAAATGTCAGCAACAGAACTAGTTTAGAAAACAGTATTTAAAAAAGGGAATTTTACAGAGTACATACTGAGGACTTTCCCCAAAGATCCTGGTCCCTTGTAGGTCTTAGAGTAAGCAAACTAGTGCCTGTTTATCAGATGCCAGCAGAGCAAGAGATACAACAAATCACACTGTGGCAGAAGTAATAACGAAAGGAATGACTAGAACCTAGAGAATTATAGACTTGAACAGGAAATACATCAAGGGTATAATGATTTAATCACTTCATATTTGATCTAAGGTTTTTCTTTTATTCTAGTACCAATTTTGCATTTCAATCTAGACAACCTTCAGCAACTTCGTGTATACTTTAAAGCTCTGGCTTACAGAATAGCAGGCTGATTTTGAAACAGAGCTGGTTGGGAATACAAATATTGAGGGTAGCTGGCTGTGTAAAGTAAGCAAATTAAGTAAAATACTGATTCTTTAACTTCCACAGACATAGACATGTGACACTAATAATAGCTTGAAGACATGACATAGTAGAGGAGACAGCAAAGGATTTTCTAGTCTGAAAAGTAAAGTACATGTGCTTATGTAAGAGAAACTCATTTAATTGTCTGGGTGTATTTAAATAACCAAGAAGATAATTGTTGCATTTGTACTTCTTTAAAAGGAATAATAGAATGAAGTTTTACAGCAATGGGTAAGCTGATTAGTTAATAAGGAAACAATATTTCACAACTAAATTAAGTGTGTATAATTTTATCCACACTACATACATTAATCCTGGACAGCACTAAAGATTCTACCATTTACAATTCACAGTATGTAGTGAGAAGACTTTTTTTTCTCTAGTATCTTCCTGCTGTATATATCTACTATGAATTCAGTTAAAAATAAAATATGGATTCACAAAGTATGATGTATTTTCTGTCTTTAAAGAAAATGAGCCTGGTTAATTCTTGTGTTCTTTCCATTTTTTAATGCATAGAATTTTGTATTATGACACTGGTGAGGAACTTCTATTTCAACCTTTTGCATAAAATAGGACATAGGGCCTTACGGAATTATTTCTGTTTATAATAGACCACAGAAGAAGGAAGCAGTCAATCTTGACTTTGCAGTGTTTCTTTGTAAGCCATGGCTTTTCCCAAAGACATGACCACCAAAAGAAGGATTTGCATTATCATTTTGAAGGTAACATTCAACAGCTACAGCAAGATGAATCATCCATCCTTTTCTTTGCCTTCACCTTTGCTGTTTCAAACATCCCTAGGAATTACATGTATAAAGAGAAAATCAGTTGTGCCTTGCTCTCAGACATTGTAGGATTCATTGTTGAAAGCATTAGAATTAAAACCAGCAGGCATTCATATATTTAAAGGCTGACATGACTTTCTTAAGGATTGTCATTCAGACTGCACTGAAATGAAGACTGAAATGTTTTCTTGAACTAAAACCAAAATAATCTGAAAATAAAAAGGTATGCAGTGTCCCTCTAAGAATACTGTCATTTGCTGTATAATGATAGTAAGGCTCTTTGAACACCACATGATAATGGTAGATTCCTTAAAGAAAATGAAAAAAAACATTTCTGAGTGTAATCTTGATGTAAATTTTGGGGTGTAGGTTGTTTGGCAGTTTTTTGGATTGTTTTGGTTTAGAAACATTTTAACTCAAAGAAGTTATCCAGCCACAAATGTTGTCAACAGATTGGAAATTCTGGCCCTTGGTTAATCTGTCAGAAATGAAAAAAATGTCCCTCCTATGAGGAGAGGGGGGGAGGGAGTGGAATCTGTATCACAAATACCTTAAAATCTATCTTTCCATTAGTGCCTGTACAATTTATGATGGAACAGTAATTGAATTTGAACCACAGAAAGATCTAAGAGTTTAAGTTTTACAGTATGACATATAAATGGGAAAGTCCTACTGGAAAGTTGAAAACAGTTGGATGTTTTAATCTGTAAATATTTTTCCAGCATTCACATTATAATGATAGAAATATAGAAGTATTAATCACAGAAAAATGCTTAATGCCATTAAATATAATACAAAAAACAGCTACATTTTTAGCCTGTACTATAATGTACAAATTTATCTCTATTGAAGCTATTTCATTTTATGCCTTTTTATTTGAAGTAGAGACAAAGTGATTTTCTTTAGTTTGCATCCACTTTAGTATTTTTACCAGTTCTCAAAACCAAACCTACTGAAGTCAGAAGAAAAGTCCCCAGGACTTCACGTAACTTTTGATAAAAAATTATTGGAAGTTGCTCTGGATTTGAAAGTTTAGCTATTTCAATGAGAACATAATTAGTGAAATGACACATCTGAAAATTCTAGTCTCCTATGAATTGGTGGGGGGTTTGTTTGCTTATTTGTTGTGGTTTTTTTCTCCTATATTGCTTCATTTGACCAAGAAAGAGAAGCCAAGCATTCATGGTGGGAGAACTGGGGGGATAAGCAAGTGGCTGCATAATACTTAGTTACCGTCCAGATTTAAACTATGACAGCAGCTTTTGGTTCCCATTGTGGGGCTCAAACCCACAACTGTGAGATAAAGAGTCTCAAGCTCTACTCACCCAAGCAGCAATTGGTCCCTTCTGACCAACTCCCCCCAGTTTATATATTGGGCATGACTTGCTGTGGTATGGAATATCCCTTTGGCTAATTTGGGTCAGGTGGTCTGTCTGGTTCTTCCCGACTTCTTGTGCTCCTCCTCACTGGCAGAGCACGAGCCTAAAAAGTCCTTGATTAGGGTAAGCACTACTGAGCAACAGCTAAAACATCAGTGTGTCATTGTCGTGGTTTAAGCTTAGTCGTAAATTAGAACAGCATGTAGCCTGCTCGTTTTCCCCCCACAACCTGTCCTCCCCCCCCCCCACTCCACTCCCTGAGGGATGGGGAGGAGAATCGAAAGAATGCAACCCCCACATGTTGAGATAAGAACAGTCCAGTAACTAAAGTAAAACACAAACCAC
>WYDI02034478.1:0-19722 GCA_009867235.2 Psittacus erithacus
TGCGGCCTAGCATTTAGTCTGCTTGTACAACTGCTCCAGAGAGCCATGCCCTTTCTCATCAAGCCATTCCTCAACAACTCAGAAAGTCCTTGGTCAGAGTAAACATTACTGAGCAGCAACTAAAAACATCAGTGTTATGAGCCCTGTTCCCAGGCTGAAAGTCAAAACCACAGCACTGCACCAGCTACTAAGAAGGAGAAAAAAGACTGCTACTGCTGAGCCCAGGACACATGGTAAGGCCACATCTGGAGTAATGTGTCTGGTTCATGGCTCTTCAGTTTAAGAAAGACACAGGCCTGCTTGAGACAGTCCAGCAGAAGGCTACAAAGATGATTAGGGGACTAGAGATTCTCTTCTGTGAGGAAAGGCTGAGGATGCTGGGCCTCTTCAGCCTAGAGGAGTAGATTAGGTGGATGTTAAGAGGGTGGGGCCCGGCTCTTGGTGGGATAGCAATAGGATAAGAGGCCATAGGCATAAAATGATGCGCAGAAAATTCCACCTGAACATGAAAAATAACTTCTCTACTGTGAAGTGGCTGATTGTTGGGAAAGGTTGCTCAGAGAGCTTATGGAGTCTTCTTCCCTGGAAATATTTAAGAGCCATCTGGACACAATCCTGAGTAATGTGCTCTAGGTGATCCTGCTTGAACAGGGACATTGGACTAGATGACCTCCAGTGGTCCCTTCCAGCATTAGCCATTCTGTGATTTATTGCAAGGAAATATCATCCACTTCTGAAATGAAATGGCAAATATTAAAAAGGAAGGTATATTTTCCTCAATTTTCAGATAATTATTTTTTGTAGTAAGTAATTTTAGTAATTTCTATTGTTTTGTAAATTCTATAAGAACACTATAATTTGGCATACTTTTTGTAAAGTGCACATTGTTGCAAAAAAGGGTAGCAATTTGTTTTCCTCCACAACTGTTGCAAGAAAGAGTAGCAATTTATTTTTCTCCACAGAGGTATGCTGATGTCCACGTAAAGTCATTGTCTATATAGGCACACACATAATAGATTTATTAACTAGCAGTGATTAAATATTCACTATTTAATTGTTTTAGCATTTGCCTCAAGATGCTCTGCAATTTTTTTTCCCATGAAAGCTGCTTTCAAAATTCCACAGGAAATGTTTATTGGTATGCTTAGAGCTTACTTAACATTATAGAAACTGGTTTTCTTCTTTGAAACTATTTTTTTGAACTAATAATTCTAAATATCAGCTTTACCTGGTTGTATGGATGTTCAACCTGTAACTGATATTTTTCTTAATTTTTACTCACTGAGATGGCCAGCCTAAAACACTTTTTGTCAGGCCCAGGCACACCCTGATATTATTAGCCCTGTCCGTCTCGACCCAGCCCTCTCTATCCTCAGCAGTGGAAATACCCAAGTTGCCTACTTTGATACTATTCCTAAGCTTTGTTCCTAGAGCATCAGCTCCCACCTATTCTAAGTTTACTATTGATTTTAACACAGCAGCAAATGAAATTTGAACAACAAATACAATTGCAGGCATCTGGCCTGAACAAATGTCACTGATAAAACATATCCTGCTACCTGTTCTATCCCACCTCTCTGTCAGTGCCACTCTAACCTTAATTTTCTCACTAACCATGGCTTTGCTAGGGAACCCTCATTAGGTTTCCTAGCAAAAAATAAGCTAGCTTATGCAGCCTGATGGCTCCTGTACTCCGTTTCACCTTATTCAGCATTAGCTAATTTTTTGGCTTTTCATGGTTAAACAATAACTTCATGTGGTGATCACTGTGAGCTATTAAACCTCGTGTCTATCAATTCATGACTTTGTCCCAGAGGTTCTCCCACTCTTCCCTCCCTGCAGCATGTCCCTGTGGGTAAACCCTGGGGCCCATCTTGGCTAAGGGGTTTAGTGACAGCAGCCCTTAGCTACTGTTCCCCACTGGATTCGCTCCTAATTCCTGACTGATTGCCCCTCAAGCGCTCATGCTCTTGTCAGCAATAACTTCAGATGAAGATTTATGTAAGGCCTCAGTTCTAAACGTAACGATTTGATTCCCAGACCTAAACCACGCATGTTGTCTTTTTCAAATTCAGTCCAAACTCTTACTCATCCACCATACATAATCTTAGCCTGTTCCTGAATTTGGTGCAATGGGTATCACCTCTATTTTTAAAAATATTTCTTTGGTACCCTGTGATGTCAAATGTTGCCTGTTCGTTACTCTACTTTCTAACTGTAGTCTTTTATATGCCTCTGAGTTCCAATAATATATATTTCATCTGTGCAGGTATAGACACACAGGCAGAAAGGACTAAAATTTGCTGAAAAATGTTATGTGCACTAAAATAAGACTAAAAGTGTCTGATGTTAAAGAAACAAAAAAATATAAGCAAGAACTTCAGAATCTGAAATCCCTTTGTGGCAATAAAATTGGTTAGTATATTTTTCCTCCTTGATTTTAAATTGTAAGCCTAAATACACTGGAAAGGCTTAAAATCAATTTAAGTTTTTAGTACTCGAATTGCAAGCTAATTCACATTTGCATTGAACTATCTGTTCTTCAAGGGTAATTTTTAAGTGATTTTGGCTTCATCTGCTTTTACTTTAAAGAAGAGATTATAAACTGTATTCCCATTAGATATGCTTTTAAAATAAGAAAGATTCAATAGGCCGTTATGGAATAATTGAGTCATGTTCACAGTGAAATATGTTTATTCAATGAATTTGTGGCTTGAAATTCTTGCATTAGCAGGAATGCACGTTATGTGTTATGTAGCAATGGATGATAACATTGGGATATCAGGTAGTTGGTAATAATCTCATGAGAACTTTACATATTTTCTTATAAGAAATCATGATTATTAATATTCTTAGTCTTGCAGTTGATATATAAACTTTAGTACTTCATGTTGCATTTACTGAGTTATTTAACATCTCATAGATAAATCAAAAATACCCACTAATTAAATGGAAAGCACATATACATAAATCAGGCGTTTAGTTTAGAGGAAGGCTTGACAGCATAAACCCACAATAAATAGCTCAATTAGGAAAAATCAGTTGTCAACTGTTTTTTAAAAAATATTTAAATGAAGAAGTTCTTAAGTAAAGGGAAATGGGGAAATATTTTTTTTAAACATTCTTTTGTGTTAGACATTAAAGTGGAAAAATTAGGCTCCTGAATTGGGTATCTAGGACACTGACTTCCAGTTTTGTCAGTGGTTTGACTCTGTCCATTAGCAGATTTCTTATACCTGTCTGTGATAGAAGACAAACCTACAACTTCATAATTCAGCAATATTTCCTATTTAAAAATCAGGAATATTTCCACTTTAAAAATCATATTTTTAACAATATTTAGATGAAACTTGCTTTTAAAGAGAAATTTAATTAGTAACATAGGCGTATCGTATACATTTTAACTAAGCTTTCTCATCCTTTTCTTCTGTTCCCTAGTGCTTTTCAGTTTCAGCTTTCTTGGAGTAAAGGTTACAATTCAATTTTGTGTTCCTTTGGTTTTTTTCCCTGCAATCTGTGGCACCACCAAAAATTGAGTGAAATTATCTCTGTCCATTACTTAAGTGGCAGAAGAGCATTGTTTCTTCAGCAAGAGGAAAGAATCTGAAAAAACTGGAGAGATCTGTCCATACATACTATGATGCTTTCTTGTTTGAGTTGAGAGAAAATTCTCCTGCATTTGGGAAATAATTGCTTGTCACCCTTCTGAGGCAGTCTTGGACTCACTATTAAATGGGAATTAAATTTACATTAAATAGCTGATTTCTACTCCAGGGTGTCTTATAATTTGCACCTGAGGTATTATGAACTCTTCTAAATCTGGATCTACTGCACATATGTTATTTGTTACCAGCCGTTGCTTACAGATCAGTAGAGGGTATTAAACCTTAAAATATTTTTTATTTATGAAGTATATTGTTTGTATGTAGATGAGATAACCAAGATCATTTTCCCATATCAGTCAACTAGTGGATTGAAAGGCACATAATTTAAATAGTGGAAGATTGCAAACACATATTAAGTGATTTCTTTAAAGCACACTATGTTTGCCAATCCTCAGAAGTTCTTCAGTCCTAGACCCAGGTAATAACTCCCATATCATTCTTTCTTTCTTTTAAATTCAGAAAGAAAGATGTTAAAGTCATTAAACATTATAAATTGGATATGTGGGACAAATAAAAATAAGAAAGTTAGACTGGTACCATACTTTTAATATTATTACACTGTAAACCTGCTGATGGAGCATTGCTCCCACTCATTGAAATCTTCTTTTTCTTTATGAAGGTGTTCATTATGCTTATCTGAAATACGTGTTTTGAATAAGAGCTGCTAGCACTTATAATCAGACACCTGCGCCTCCAAGATATGTAAATCTGAGGAACCATCAGACATAGTAAATATTTGAGTTAGGGCTTTCTCTAGAACCTATCTAACTAGTATCAAGAGAAAACAGGTATTTTTTTCCTCCACTTTTGGTGAGGTTATTTTTCCCACTGACTTTCTATCCAATGTAATAACTGCAACAGCTGCAAAATTTTATTGGGATTGAAGAAGTCCATTTATTATTGATTATGCTGAATAAAGTGTGTAACTCTCATCACAGTAAGGAAAAAATGTAAAAAGCCACAAGGAAGTACAATGTGGAGTAGTTGTACTATTTCACTTGAAAACTGATTTCTGGGACTGCTGAATTCCACTTTAATTTATAGAAATCTCACAGATCTAAAAAAAACGATTCTTTCAGCTACCTAGAAGCAATACTATTTGATGCAATTATCCTAAAGGTTTCTTTACACTCATATTCTGAAGCCAGATTATCTCCAGATGTCAGCTTCACTTGGCCTTTTCTAGTGCCAACGCATACAGCAAGAAATGTCTCAAAATGATAATGGCTTGAAATGAGCCAGGACTGAGAAATTCCTTCTGCTGTGATCTCTTTTGCTTCCTTTCAGGTAGTGTTTAATACAGCAACATGTAATTGCATGAAGTATATGGTCACATCCAGACTTCACAAAGGACAGAAGTTACACTAATGGGTGATGCTTACAGTGACGTATTGCAAGAAAGTAAATGTACATGAAAAGTCTGTGTACAGGTGGTAACATGGATAACAGCTCCCCTGGACAACAAAGATCTCAGATGCCAAAACTCCAGCAGTCAACATCCATAATGTGAAACAACCAAAGGAAGAAGCTATTAAAAGGTCAAGATCACTTTCTGAGAGCTATGAACTCTCTTCATATTTACAAGATAAACAGGTATTTGAGCTTTGTTCCCTAATTTATGACAATGGCAAGGTGTCTGCAAGCTGGGGAAAATCTTTTCAAACATTGCTTCAGATGTGATGCTGAAAATATTTTCTTTCCTGTGACAAACTTAGTTCAAAATAGTCATACTTCAGCATTTCTGAGGTTTTTGACTCTTCTTTTTTATCATGCCATTCGTGTGTCCCATTTTCCTCCTTCTGGAGAAAGGTGTAAAAGATAACATTAATAAGGTTAAAAGTAAAACCAGTTCTGCTAGGAATTGTGATCCTATGCTTGGGACAAGTACTAGAATGCAATAACCCAGAATATTTTTCCGAGAAAAATGAGTCATTTTGAAACTTGGATGTCTTTGTTGTTGCTGAAAAAAAGAACAAATTTGTTGCAGCTGATATTCTCTGCCCCATCCTTGGAAGTGTTCAAGGCCAGTTTGGAGAGGGCTTTGAACAGTCTTGTTTAGTGGAGGGTTTCCCCGCTTGTGGAAGGTTTCCCTGTCTGTGGCAGGGGAGGTGGAACTAGATGATCTTTAAGGTCCCTTGCAACCCAAACCATTCTGCAATTCTAAGATTCTGTATCTGTGGAGTGAATTCAAGGTCTTAATGGTTTTAATCAACTAGACAAAACTCCCATATGCTTTACAAGGAACTGGATGGAAGATATGTAGATGTTCAAAGCCTTTTTTCCTAAAAGATTGCGGGAGCTGGGTCTGTTTAGTGCTGGTTTTGTAGTGTTAAATGGATTTTGAAGGGTGCTGTCCAAAACGGGAAGGTAGAAGGAGGAGGTGATGCAGGAGAAAGAGTGGCTACTTTTGATAAAACAGAGTTTTGTAGAGCTGAAGTAATAATTTCATTGTTCTTTCTAATTAAACCAATTACGTATAATCAAAGAGTGGAAATTTAATTCAGTTCCATGATTTTAAGGAACTGGAAGCTTGGTGTTACACTGTCTGTTTATATATTCTATACCTAGAAGATGTCATTCCTAAAAATGTTTTAAGTTTTTGTTGTGTTGAAAAAAAGTATATTTTTATTTTCCTTTTGTAAAGATGACTGAGCTTTTTTTAGTCCTACTGTTGTTTGGATCTGAATTGTTTTCATTAGAAGGCTGCTACTGCTTTTCCAGCTTTTCTGAGGAAATAGAGAAATGGTTATTTTAAGTCCCATCACAAACTGAGCTATTCATCAATGAAATAAAGTGTTTCAATTATCAGCATTTGATCAGTTATATAACTGCTGTTTTCTGTATTCATATTATTTAATTTGAACGTTGTTTACAAAATACCAAATGATCACTTGTTGTTGCAGGCCAGTAGAGACCATCAGTAACAATTTCTGATCTTTTATGTGGATTTTCTTTCCAACTCTGCAGGAAAACTGTCAAGTTGATGCTTTCCTGCTTTAGTTTTAATTGCTAATAGATCAGTGTGCTTACACATCATGCTTCCCATCAGACATCAATTATCATCTGCTCTCTGCTTCAGGAGATGGCTGAAGGTGCCTCTGCCTTAAAAACCACTATGTTTTCTTGATCTTGAAGACTGATTCTGAAGAAAGATGTTCTATTGAATCTGTTAGTACCTGGCTGTCTTGGATATTCTAGGTACATGCTGCTTTTCCCCTTCATTGAAGTGCAAAATGTCTTCAACTGTGACCCTTTAATTATAAGTTAATGTAACAGGGAAAGCACAGCCTAAGAAAAAAGAAAAAAAAATTAAGAAATTGTTTTTGTATAGCTGGGTGTACACTGTGCAGCCTCTATAGAGTAGGGACTTGGTGTTTTTGCATTTTTGTCTCTCATGTCATTGTAGGAGGCTCTAGTATTACATTTTCTGAAACAGTGATATATCTAAAGAAAAAATTAATGGAATCCTTCTTCCCCGTATTTTTCTTGAAACAATTTACAGAGTCTGTGGCTTCAAACATCCTTACAGCCAAAATAAGTAATTTTACACTGTCACAGTCTCCTTGGATGGCTAAGGTTATTTTTTGGCACTTTGCCAATAGCTGGAGTGATTACAACTTTTAGTTCCTAATATGGCAAAATACAAATCTCAAACACATTTCAGTGGGGCATGATGCATTGAGGAGGGAGAGGTTGTGGTCATCTTTCTAACTCTCAATATAGAATTTAGGATCTCTGCAATTCATGATTTTGGAAGACAGCCTTCTCAAGTACCCTCTGGAACACCCGGAGATTAGTGCTCTCAAGCAACTAGGTTTGACACTGTTCTCACATTGGACACATTATTCTACACTAATAAAAACATAATTGAATAAAAATATAATATAAATATAACCTAATATAGCTTAATAATTTAATTTAAAATAATATAAGTATGTACGCTGCAGGTTGCCCATCTGGAAAGCAGCTTGGCAGAAAAGGCCCTGGAGATTATAGAATAATAGAATACTTAGGGCTGGAAAGGACCTTAAAGATCATCTAGCTCCAACCCTCCCTGCCATGGGCAGGGACACCTCACACTAAACCATGTCACCCAAGGCTCTCTCCAACCCAGCCTTGAACACTGCCAGGGTGGAGCATTCACAACTTCCTTGGACAGCCCATTCTAGGGCCTCACCACCCTCACAGTAAAGAACTTCCTCCTTATATCCTATCTAAGCTTCCCCTGTTTATGTTTTAACCCATTACCCCTTGTTGTATCACTACAGTCCTTAACGAAGAGTCCCTCCCCAACATCCTTATGGGCCCCCTTCAGATACTGGAAGGCTGCTTTGAGGTTTCCATGCAGCCTTCTGTTCTCCAGGCTGAACAGCCCCAACTTTCTCAGCCTGTCTTCATATGGGAGATGCTCCAGTTCCCGATCATCCTCTTGGCCCTCCTTTGGGCTTATTCCAGCAGTTCCATTTCATTTTTATGTTGAAAACACCAGAACTGTGCACAATACTTCAAGTGAGGTCTCACAAGAGGAGCAGGATCACCTCCTTTGACCTGCTGGTCACACTCCTTTTGATGCAGACCAGGATACGATTGGCTTTCTGGTCTGCATGTGCACACTTGAAATTGGGGGTTATATTTCCCTTTTTCCAGGCATTGGGAACTTCGCTCAACTGCCATAATTTTTCAAATATGATGGACAGTGGCTTAGCAACTTGGTGAACATCAAGTTGAACATAAGCCAGTGATGTACCTTTGTGACAAAGAAGGCCAATGGTATGCTGGGCTGCATTAGGAAGAATGTTGCCAGTGGGTCAAGGAAGCTGATCCTTCCTTTCTGCCTCAGCACTGGTGAGGCCACATCTGAAGTGCTGTGCTCAGTTCTGGGCTTGCCAGTACAAAAGAAACATGGGCATACTGAAAAGAGTCTAGAAAAGGACCATTAAGATGATTAGGGACTGTACCATCTCACATAGGAGGAAAAGCTGAGAAGGCTGGGACTATTCAGTATAGAGAAGAGAAGGCTCAGGGGAATTTATAAATATGTACAGATACTGGAATGGAGGTTGTAAAGAAGAGAGCCAGGCTGTTTTCTGCTCTGCCCAGTGAGAGGACAAGAGGTTAATGATCAAAACCGGAAATATGGGAGGTTCCCTTTCAATACCAGGAAACACATTTTTTACTGTGAGGGTGACTGAGCAGTGACACGGGTTGTCCAGAGAGGTCGTGGAGCCCCTATTCAAAGCCATCTGGGTATGATCCTGGGCAGATGTCTCTAGGTGGCCCTGCTTGAGCAGGGTTGGACAAGATGACTTTCAGTCTCAACCCTTCCGGGATTCTGTAACCCTAACTTCTTTTCTTAGGTGATAACTTTCGCACTGACTTATCATCCTCCCCACCTCCAATCCTATTCTATGTTATTTTCAGATTTTTTCTAATCCAAATTTATGCATTAACTCCATTTACTCATACCATGAGGGTTCACTTTGGACTTTTCTCACTGTTAGAAGTATTTCTTCTGGTACATCTAGCTAGCTATTCTGTCTTTCTGATCCTTGTCTCTACAATTTCTTGTCTGATATCACAGTATGTCTCATTCACAGGACCCTGCTATTCCAGACCTACTCCTGCCTTCTGTTGTTAGTTCATTTCCTACCGCTTTCTCCCTTTATGCCTTTTTTAGTATCTCAGATCTGATTTTCTTCCTCGGTCCTAGAGCCAGCATATGCATGACAGACTTAGTTTCTTTTCCTTTTTCTTGTTATTTAGCCTATTACTATTCTAAGCCTTGAATAACTAGACCCTGTACTCCCCACATTCAAAGCATCAAATCTTTCTGTAAGGTTTGAACTTCATATGAGGCCACTGACCAGCCCATTTTTTATTAGTTAGTGTGGTTGGATGGCAGTTCATGCATTTACACAGTCTGGATCATGACTGTTGCAAATAGAAAATATTTCAATGTTTCTCTCTTACACATCTGGGAAATTTACTTCTAAATTGATGGAAATAAATTCTGCCAGTAAATTTTTAGGGGAATAAGGATATAGACCTCTCAAACACAAAGGCTGAGAGTCAGTATGCCTCCCTGTAGCATAAAAAGCCTGTTGAGTTTTCAGTGAAAGCTTCAGCTTTTTTCTAGAAAATGGCCAGGGTATTTTGGTTAGTATTTTCTATAATCCAGCCCCCAATGGAGATGTGATATGAAAGGTGTTATGATTAGTTTGATAAACTTGCAAGCTATTGAAAATAATTTTGCTGATGGAAATACTTGAAATACCATCGCCTCCTATAATTACAAGTTCTACTATTATAAATAGAATAAAGCTGCCTCATGTAATATTTTCTTTGTCAGAGCCTCCTGTAGGCCAATTTTTATCAACAAAACTGTTATTATGAGATGAGGTACTGTTTATTCTTTGCACAGATGATTGCTTATGCACACACAGTAGTAATTGTTTATGTACCATAATTGTTCATGTACTTTTACAATAATTGTGTTATTTGTGTACTTAATCTAAATAGCAGTTGTTGACAGCTGAATTATTCATTCTGAGCTCATCAACAACTGATACCTTTTGTTGCCAGCTACTGCTGTAAAGCACTGTGAGAACAGCATGCAGGTTGATAGCAGCATTTCATGAAGTGACCAGCAGCTAGAGAAATCTCTTTTTTGAATATCAGCTTAGAGCTTATTGTTTATATCTCCCTGTGCAGCCTGGAGATAGCTACTACAGAAAAAAAACCATGAAACTTTTACCAAGGGAAGATACCGTTATCAGATTTCAGCTTTCCTACATCATTTTTTCTGTCACTTCCTCTTACAGTCATATACCATTTTCGTGTATGGCATTGCTCTCTTCTCCGCATAAAGTAGCAGCCTTTTCAAGCCAAGCATATACTTTGGACATAGGATGATGGAAAATTTCCTGTGATGAGCAATAATATGGGCTGCATTCTGGCTGAAGTGTGCAAAAGCTTCATTCTACATGTTTTAGATGTAGGTTTCTGTGTCTAGATGTGTATACAAATGCTAAATTTTAGTCATTTATATTTACCTATTCTAGGAGGGTAACAACTATAATGTTAGAGAAGAATGATAAATTATCAGTTTGGGGTGTTTTGGGTTGTTTGTTTTGTTTTGTTTTGTTTTTTGTTTTTTGGTGTTTTTTTTTTTTTTTGTCTTTAATGTTTATGTAAAGCATTCATGGACCCATTCTGGCTCTTAGTGAAGTTGTTGGTAAGTTTTGCTAGTAATGAAGATTATCTTACTTGTTTTAGTGCTTGGCAGAAAAAGGTCACCATGAATATGCACCCTGCAGACAGTACAGTTAGAACATATAACCATATGTCAAAGAAACCATGCTACTGAAGTAAACAAATATGACACCATTTTGTCAAAAGATTCACCAGAATAAAAGATGATCCTATAAAATGATCACACAGTAGCAATCTAGCTCTTTGCCTCTGCAGTCGAAAAAATTGTAAAAAGAGAGACCACTTTAAGCCACTTTAAGACCCCTTCTGTTTCAATCCCCACTGCCTTCTCTGTGCATTGCTCATACCCTCATTTACTGAGGAATAGCCAATAAATAAATAAATAAATAAAATTTCATCTGATTGAATGAAACTGAAGTTTCACACTAGAGTGAATTTGTTACACATCTTTCATTTGTTCATCCTTCAAAGAACTTTAAGTTAGTTCACAGCTTGTAAACCAGAGAAATACGTTGAATACTGATGGAAACAAGTAAGAATTGCTTGGTTAAGAAGAGCACATGGATTGCTCATATTTAGAATGAGCTATGGACCTACTTTTTTATTCATTGAAAGCTTAATTTAAAGAAGCCATTTATTTGGTGCTACTTACATGATCACCATTAAACCCTTATAAAAAGGTTTGGTTTATTTTCCTTTTAACAAATATAATTACTGTTATACTTCACTAGGAAGTATTTAATATTCTAAAATGTCAATGAAGGTTAGATTTTAAAATATTTATCTATATTTCTCTACCTTTAGTTGTTTTCTACATAGGTACAGAAAAGTCAGAGCCATATCCAACAGACATTTTGTTCTGAACACTTACTGTGTTAGTGCAGGTAGTATGCTAGTGATTTAACGCAGCAGTTAGGTATAAGTCTCTGTCCTGGAATTCACCCTTAAATGGATTAAAAATCATGTCAGCAGTGTAAAGAATAAATGGAAACACAGAAGTGTTTTGTTTATATTTCAAACATGATACAGTGATATGCACATTAAGACAAGTGATTTGTTTCTAAGGTTCCTATGTTATGTGTTACTCATACAGAGACTTTAATATTCTGAATTTCCCACCAGCTTTTTCTGTTTCTGTTCTATTCTGTCCTGGAACTTCAACTCATTGCTACTTCTCTTCTGGTATACAGATCACTTTAGAATAGTTAGTTATCACTTGTTAAAGTGGCCAAATGTTAAATGTTTTGAAAATGTATAGTACCAATATATTTCAAAACCTCACTCACAAAGGTAAAGGAAAAATATGATTGGATAAGATAAAATGAAAGGAAATTGCAGTCTGTAGCACAGAATTAATGAATTTCCACCTTTTTTCTTCATTCCTTTTTTACCCGTTTCAAAGAACCTTTCTTTTTGGAACAACCATGATTCAAGATTCATCTCTTTCTGTGTCTGCACCTGTCCCTTTTAAATAGTGGCTGTATGTTCTGAGAAGTAAATGACTAAGAACTGTCTAAAACTTCAAATCTCCTATCTCATTTTCCTGTTGCTTGTATTGCTGAGGGGTAAGAAAGCCAAGGTCATTCACTCTCTATGTTCCTTTTTTGCAATAATTCTAACTTATTAAAAAGGAACTTATATAACAACATTTTAAAGTAAATACGCTGTATTTTTTTTTGTTGGTACAGATACGATTAGAAGAAAATCATGGTTTACACTGCATAAAATAGGAATAATGAGAAAAAATGAAAAAAAAAAACCAAAGAGATTGTGTTTAGGTTTCTTGCCAGCTGTATGTAGGAATTGATGCATTTTGTCTAAGTTCAGTCATCTACAACATAAATGTTGTTATCTAGTTTGTTTTCTAGACTCCCTTTGGAAACAATGGAGAAAAACAGGCTTTTTAAGGGTTCAATTCATCTCATTTTAAAGGTGATAACTAAACTAGACTGGATAGATTGTACTATTTAAAAATACCCATTTTTCTCTATTGACTAGAATTGGAGGCAAGTTAGCGTGTATATTGGTGTCCAGAAGTCAGATTAGATATACCTAATTTCTGATGACTAACAAAAGAAAAGGTGATGTTAAAGAAGGGTCTTTGTTTTGTTAATGTGATGATGTTCTACCCTTTTGCTTTTGGAGGTGTTATTTTTTCTGCAGACAAGAGGTTATTTTTATTAAATATTGCCTTTGGAAACTGCTGTAGAGGCTCAAAACAACAGAGATTAGTTCTTCCTGAGACATCTTTAATTATCTAGTTGGTTTTTTCTCTTGGCAGTGGTTTATCTTGGCTGATGTTCCTGCTTTTTACTGCTGCTATATTCTGGTCTTTGGGTACTTATGAAAAGGTGATACTTGCTTTTCTCTAGATGATAATTTACATTTTAAATGTTTCTAAACATTTAAAATGGTATTCTAAATGTCATATATTTTGAATTATATCCTGAGAGAGGGAAGTGGAAGGAGGTAGCAAATCCAGAAAAAAGTGTTTAATTGCATTTTTACTGGTTTTGAACATGATCTACCAATTGTCATGGTTACCTTCAGAGTGGGCAGCTCCTCCTTCAAGACCTGTGGCAGTATTTCCATAGGAAGTACTGAATTATGTTGAATCTAATCCCATACAAAAGTGAGTTCCCTCTGAACTCTATATGCACTTCACAAGAAGTACACAGGATAGAACTGGATTTTAAGCAAAAGCTAAATAGGAAGCAGGAAGGATCTCAGCTTTCAGAATGTGGAGCTTATTTGTCACTTCATTTAAATTCTTCTTCCTTTTGAAGTAACACGCAAACAACAATTACAGTCTACAAGTGAAATCAATTAAGAAGTTATGAGTGAGACTTGAGTTATTTACAGAACTAAGGGGCTGTAAGGTGCCAGAAAGAAGTCTAGCTGTCTGTGTGAAGGCTATGCTATCGCTCTGCTTGTAAAAAAATTAAATAAATTATAGAATGTCTGCAAAATACCAATTAGAGAAAGAAGGGGAAAGCCATATTAAACATTAGAAGACAGTTTTGATTTCCTGTTGGGATGCAGATTAATATTTATTAGTATAAGTTTAGATACTGAAAGGTCTTTTTAATCAAGGTGAGAGGCAATTTTCATTAGATGATCTTTAAAAATGGATAAATATGCATGAAGAGATTAAATATCCAAGGCATAGCAAAATTTTAATAAGGATCAAAAAATTTATTGCTCTATAATCCATCAAAGGAAACAACATTACTTTTGCACTCAGTTGAAGAGACTACTGTTGTGACAAAGTAAAACAAAAAAAAAAAAAGAAGAAACTAGATTTTTTTTTTTTTTCCATGAGTTAAGAAGAAGAAATTATTCAGGAATAACTTTCATGGTCAGTGGACCGTTGAACTGGTGTTATTTGTAAGCATTTTTCATGCGTGCTTGTTACATTTCAGTTCATCAACAGCAAATTCACTTTCTCGTTTTAACCAGCTGTTTTGGGGTGTGTTGCTGACTGCACATCAGAGTGCTCCTAGTTTATCCTTGGAGCAAAGCTATGCAAGCCACTGGTGTTGCACTAAGGATAAATTTGACTAGTTGTATAGCAGTATATCATAAGTTATGAAAAGTAGCATATCAATGTTCAAACAAGACCTTATAGATCAAGATCTCTTGCACGCAATTTGTCTGGTGGTATGAGAACTGCACCATATTTTAAACACATCTTGACACTATCTGTTTCTTTAAATTCTACAGTTCAAAATGACTTGGTGAAGGTTTGAATGTTAAATATTTTACATTAATTTATAGGAGGATGGTCTAGAAACCAGATTTCACACATTATACAGTATATCACACTACACTACTCCCACTCTTGAACTGTAGTATCATGTGTAATGCTCAGATTACCTCATTACACCTGGGTGAGACATAGTTTCAGTGCAGTATTAATTAAAGTCTATAAATTTTTTTTTATTCTCCCTGTTTATATGGGAGGGGGAAAGAGTGTAATAACATTTCTGACTGAGGAAGATTGTTTTGCCAAAGTCATAGGTTGTTTCACTTCGAGGAAGAAGGGATGTGTAAATTTGCTGTAAGGTTAGCATGGCACCTCTGCAGCATCCTGCTTTGTGTTCAGCTTGAGAGTTTCAAGGCTCTGAATGCATCTGAAGTAGACTAATCAAAAGTAGTAGAGACAGTGCAAACTGCTGTCAGACCATGAAGGTGATGTAGTGGAAAGGCAAACAACATATTAAGAAGAAAAATAGATGGGGAATAATAAGACTCTTCAGACTGAGGAAACTGGGGGGGGGATAAAAATCATAAACAATGTGCAGGTGGCCATTTTGCTGCTTCTGCTAATGGGGGCTGAGTAAGAGAAGAACTGTGCCTTAACTGCTTACTCAGCTTTCTTCACAGGTGTCCATGAGATCTAAGCACAGAGATTCCTGTCTCACTTTTAATTTGAGTTAGCTGCAACTCCTTTAGAAGGCTTCCCATACATGCTCAGTTGTCATCTATATAATAATAACAGTTAGACATGAATCCAGTCTCATGCTGAGAGTAAAATAAAAATGAAAACTCAGAGCATTACCTGATTGCTTACCTAACCTCTGAAATATTTCATCTTCCAATCGTCTTTGCCCTCATGCTGATGTAAGACAAGTTCTGAGAGAAGGTGGGGGAAAACGTAGCTGCTCTGGCTGGTTCAAGTATAAAATGCTGACTGATTGAATCCCTGGACTGGCTTAGCTTATTCTTTTGGTTGAAATAGCAAGCAGAAGTTACTCGCCGACTCTTCCTGAGACACCTGAACTGAATCATGAAAACCTACAGAGAGCCATTGTTCCCTGCCCCCACTGACTGCCTGCTCGTGCTGGAGAAGTGTTGTGCATCATGTATCTGCCTCGTGGGGCTTTCAGAAACACTGGCACTGTGGCCAGGCAATATATTTGAAATTGTTTGTGGAGAGAATTAAATGACGATTGGTCTTTTTGTAGCCTGTGTTTTATTTTTAGTTTATCTAAAAAGAAGCTAAGTAGTCCAGTCGTCTCCCTTGGGAGCACTTAAAAATGCATTTCTCAGAAAGGATGCTGGTAGTAGAAAAATAATTGTTCATTATTGGAGGCATATTTTATCCTTCTCAGAAAACAGCTGTGTGGGTTGTTTTTGTTGTTCTGTTTTGTAAATGAGTCATTTTGATTTTGCATTTATCAGAAGGAGCCTTGGAATTTGTATTTTATATCAAAGAAAAGAATTTTAGAATATTGATATCTTGACAAAAAGAGAAGGAGAGATGATTTTTGTTGTATAGTGAACTAAAACCTTCATTAAGAACATGGCCTTGTATCTGGAGAATGAAAAAAAAAAATCTGACGGGAAAAAAAATTCCCCAGAAATTAATTTTAAGAAAAGTCCTTCTTTAGCACCTATACCACTCATCTAATTTTTCTTTTTTAATTTGTGATGGACCTCCTTAGCACATCAAACTTTCTGATGAGCCAGTACCTCATTTATATCACTGTTACCAACATTTGCTTTATGGAACTTGTGTGATTAGGTGTTTTTTTCCCTACAAGAGCATGCCTGTATTTGCGTTTGCGATTCTTGAACCTTAGCACTTATATTACATAAAATATTATGTACATGCATCACAGGTGTGCATGACGCAAACTATAAAACAGTAGAAAATAACAAAAGATGGGTGCACTTTAAGAACAACATGCCTAGTCTTGTAAATATTTTCTGAAGCAACAGCTATGCCTGATTGTTAGGAAATAAAAACTCAGATAATCTCTTTCTTACAAGAAGCAAATATGTTGTAGCTGTCTCTCTAAATCTGTGTGTAAAGGCCACTCTCCACTTAAAAATTTTGGAATCCCAGTTATCGGAACATAGACCAGATGATGGGATGTGAAAGTATTGCAGTGCCCAGCTTCTCCTGTTAAGTGAATTTTTGATACGGTAGCTGTTGCATGCATGCATAAAGCTGATGAAACTCTGCATGACATCACATAACCGTACATTACATGTGAATTAAAGATTCATCCCTGGTGGTGTTCAAGACCAGGTTGGACAGAGCCTTGGGTGACATGGTTTAGTGTGAGGAGTCCCTGCTCATGGCAGGGGGGGTTGGAACTAGATGATCTTAAGGTTGTTTCCAAACCTGACTGTTCTATGATTCTATGATTTGAAATGTACATTGATGAGGCAATAAGAGGCCACTTATTCCTGTCCATCAATCACCTTTTACATAAGATTATTAGGATATATAGGGCAGAATAAAAAATTAGACAGTATTTAATGTCTTTCAACACAGAGTGGCTGGGTACAAATGCTTAAATGATATCTATCTCTCCCAAATATGTTTAGGCAACATAAAATTCTGTCTAAATTGTGCCAAACTCTTCACTGTTACTGCCATGCCATATAGGACAACACAGAAGAAGGAGTCAGGTTGATGCTTGAAATTCGTATTAAGGTGGTTTAGTCCATGCAAAGGATAATCAAAACCAAAAAGCAGAATCTGTTACAAATAATGCACAGCTCAGGTAATATAGCCTAACTAGTGAAAACATGAAAATGTCATCAACAATCATACCTTGTAAGAATGAAGATAAAACATGTATCTCACTGCTAAAAGTAGAGTGAGGGGAAATAGCAGTGTAAAGAAACTTTCCCCAGAAATGCACCTATCTGATTATGGAATTTTGGTCTACATTCCTTAAGTATGTGGATTTTTCTTTCCTTTTTTTTTTTTTTAACATTGTTCTCGGCACTAGATCTGAAGTGTCAGAGTAATGTTAAGAGAAATTAGCCCACTTTTCACATCAGTAAGAGAAAACAGAAAATTCCACAGTCTTTTCTCACTGCTTGAAAACTGAGGTCACAATTCTAGATAAGAGGAACCACCTAATGATTGACTTGCACTGCTAGAATAATGAAGTGAAAATTTGCATCCAGCAAAAGCATTCAAGCCTAAATTAAATGGCACATAACTTATGGCATATGATAGTCTGTTCAAGCCAGAATTAAATAAGTAGCCTGTGGCATGACAAAAATGTGTACACATTTTTTATTGAATTCAAGCCCATGTTTTAGTACAGACAAGATAACAGAAAATAGGTGAGAGAAAGAACAAAGCTGCTGTTAGAGCTTATCTTGTTTGCTCTTTCTAACAGTGTCTCTTTAGTTGAACAAGGCTGGTGACAAACTTGGCTAAATCAGACCATAGTGATGCTACAATGAGGTGTGACTTAAGTCTGTGTCCCAAGGAAAGACACATTGACTTCAACAGAATTAAGGAATGCAATTCCATGTATGTGAAGCTTATTCATTAAATATTCATCTTATAGTGGTTTTAATAATACTTTTGACTCTACAAAAACTGTAGGCTTAAGTCTATGAATAATAACAATGCATCAATAATGTGGTTTTATAAAACACTTTTTAACAGTCCAGCCTAATCAAGAAGAAAAATATTCATAATATAGAGAAATGTTAGCTTAACGTTTGCTGACACTTATCTCTCGCGCATTGAAAAGGGGATATTCTGGGATTTTAATCAGAAATCTGATTTGCAAATTAGAACTTTAGCTCTCAGGGAACAAGAGCTATTTTGCAACTATTCTAACACCACAGCGTAGCAGGTATCTAATCACCTGTGTTAAATTCCTAGACAAGTCTGTCCATGCGTTCTTTCCTGTGTGTGTAACGGTTTAACCTCAACTGGCAACCAAGTACCACACAGCTGCTTGCTCATAACCTCTTCCTTCTCCCTGTAAGATGCGTAGGACAATTTAAAAAAAAAGTTCAAAAGCAGCAAAACCCAAATATATTAGCTATGATAATTATAAGTCACACTGACTACAGTTTGTAAAAAAATCTAACTGACACTGGGCATGTAGCAAAGGTGCATTTACTTTAAAAATGATGATGCTTACTATTTAAAATTATTCCATGAACATTGTTATCCAGCACTTAGACACTAGGCATTCCAATTGTTAATTTTTGTGATTAAGGAGTGATTAAGACAGAAAAAAATTATTGTACTGTTCTATTAAGATATAAACAACAACGTTGTGTAAAGCTTATTTTAAACAATAAGTAGCTTAAGTCAAAATACCCGATGTGCTAAATGGAGACCTCAGACTTTTTGCAACAGTAAGAACTCAAAGCAGTAAAGCCAATACATGCCTCTTACATTTGTGACTGTGAACACATATCAGGCAGCATTTGCATTGGTGACCTGAGTGCACAGGTGTATTTAATGTGTATGCATGTTCTCCAGAAGAAAAGAAGGAAACTAAAGAAACACTACATTGTTAGTGGAACACAGTAACTGTTGCTGAATGAATAAATGAAATGAAACAAATCAGATTCCAACTTTTCCCAAGATTGCCACAACTACATACCAAGCAGGATGTAGACACATTAAAATCTGACATTGTAAAATTGGCACTGGAAATGTTTTTTTGTTGATTGAGTAGGCCCCAAGTGGACATCCGTACAACAATGAAAGTATGAATTTAAAATAAATACAGTTAAGTTATAAAAGCAGCTATTTTGAGATGTCTCTGCCACTGAATTGAATATGTCTGCCAAAGTATACACAAAAGTCTTGAAAATATTTTTATGGCTTTGACAGGGAAGTATTTTGAATGAAGCTAAAAAATTAATTTTCTTAACTACAGGTAAGAAAATAGTCTTAACTACAGTCAAGGAAAAACGTGTGCAGTTGGATATTGTCCTGGGTTCAGCAGTAGCAGTCATTTTTCTCCTTCTCAGTAGCTGGTGCAGTTCTGTGTTTTTGATTTTGGTCTGGGAACAGCAGTGATAACACCAATGTTTGTAGCTACTGCTTAGAATGTTTAGACTG
>WYDI02034479.1:5181-41719 GCA_009867235.2 Psittacus erithacus
GTAATACTAAAATAATATCCCTACATGCATTTCTAAAAAGTCTCTCTTCAGCTCTTTTGTAGACCCCTTTAGGTACTGGAAGGCTGCTATAAGAGCTAGAGTAGAACTGGTTAAAATTTTCCACTGAGAAATGTTTTTTCCTTTAAATACTGTGGTTTTGTTTGATATGCAGGAAATGACTATTACTGGTTAGAAAGAAAACCCCAAAGTCAAGGTTTGGCATAGAAAATATTGACACTTCTGCAATTTAAAGAGTCATTTTATTTCTATGGTATCAAAAATACAAATCAAAACAAAGTATATGTTTTCATTTGGATGCTTAAGCTATTGATTTGCTGCAAAAATGATGACTAAATCTCTTTGAAAGTTCTCACAGGAAAACCAAAACACTTGGAGTTCTTCATCACTTACATGTATGAGAAGCAGATTGCCTTTCTAGCCTCCCTGGTGTAGTTGGTTAAAGCTGCCTTAAACCCATAGTGACTGAATTTGAGGTATATTTAATTTGAAGACATGAGCTTCAGTGACATGATGCAATCTAAGATGGATTTTGCAGAAACCTCTGCTGGGAATTTGGGTCTGCATGCTGCAGGAGACCTGGGGCACGGGAGGGAGAGCATCCTGTGGAAGAATGTCGTCCTGCTGTGCTATACCCTCTGTCCACCTCCAAAGGGTTCAAAAGGCATTTTTTGTTGATATTTTCATTTGCATAGAGCAGGATTTTTTTCTCTTTTGCTAAGTGTAGGAGGGACTGAAGCAGACTACTTCACAAGGCTGTGTTTTAAATCAGTGCTGTTAGTCCCTGGTGAGACCAGAACAATATACACAGTGCATGTTGTTGAGTGAGGCAGCTGGCTCCCTCTCTGATATGTCAGGATTAATCCAGTATGTTCTCATTCAATTGCTATAGCTTTAAGTTCTTCACAGCATATTACACTACAGCAGGCCATAACTCATACAGGTAAAGTTGATCTTAAGTGTCATGCCTATAGACCCTCCAGCCTTTCATGTCTGACCTTTTTTTTCCAGAGGAAAATGCCTTGGGTTTACATAGCAGTAGTTTCCTGGAGGAAATGGGCTAAGGTAGAGAAAATAGTCCTGTACTTGTGCTGACATATACAACACAGTGGTGCAAAGGGGCAGAGAAAACTCTTTCAAAGTCATCTGTGGTCTGAGATATTCAGCAGATTGGCAGTTGTGACTCAGTAAGGGTTTAAAAAATGCAGGAAAATGCAGAGATCAGCAAGAGCCCATGTCACTCTGGTCATAATGGAAAATGGAAGAAGGGATACCAAAATCAGTGCTGTGTGGGATGGTGGATTCTGTGTGATTAAGGTCTCTGCCAGTACCATGCCCACAGTAGGATTTCCTTTGTCACCTTTTCATGTCTGCTTGAGGATTTAAGTGTAGAGGAAAACATTACAGTTTACTTATTTGTGGATTAGAAAGGGGAGAGATTTGTCTTACTGTTGTCACTTACAGCTGTTACAACAAAGAAATGTGGCAGGATGCAGGAGCAGTTTCAGCTCCACAAGAGCACAAAGGATAAACACAAACTTGCTTTCTCCTCATATGGTGTTGAATCCCCTATGAGGGGCTTCAGGAAGGGCAATAAGGGCAAATGGCTGTGTGATGTTAGTGTGATAAACCCACGATCCAATGCAGTGGTGATTCCCAGGGCTGGAAATTTTCTTTTCATTCTGTTTTGTCCAAGAAAAGACTTTATGTACAGTGATTTGTTGATGCTGACTTCTTTTGCTCATTTCCTTCTTTTAAGGGAACTTTGTCTAGTTAAAAGCTGGAAGACTCAGTTGTCTTCTGATTACAAGCCCCTTCAAACACCAGATAGACTCTGCTCTGTCTATACAGGGCAGATGTTGCACCAAAACCTCTGTACATTCAAACTCTGGGTATGTTTCTCAAAAAAAGACTTCCATCAGTCACTATTTCAGCCTCTTCCCATGTGTGTTATAGTCCAGGTATCAGATCACAAATCCATGACTGTTGGCTTCCCGGTAGCGCTGCTCTTTGCACTGCCTCCTACTTTGGTCATTCTTATGCAGGGGATTAGTTTCCAGGTCCTGGTAAGGAGAATCCTTTCTTTCTCTCGTTTAGATACCTTCTCTTACAGTAAACACCAACCACAGAGAACAAGCAGCCCTTTGGGCAATTGTAAATCACTTTCTCCATTCAAACACTGTTTTCCTTTACCTCCTTTCATACAGGTCGATAAAGTGTGTGGACAGCCCAAACAGCAAGAAGAGAACCTGTCATCAGGCAATATAGTGCCAGTGAAGGAAGTGACTGCTGATGCCCAGACATTTGTGATGGCTCACGCTAGTCTAAACAATAGAAGAAGGTAACCCTGAGCAACAGTTGCTTTGAAATAAACTGTCTGCCTCACAGTTTGTATTAATGGCTCCTTGCACGACAGTGTTTAAGCCGCAGCCAAGGCTCTGTCACCTTGCCTCTGTGCTACCCAGCCATTGCCATTACTGATAGTTACACAGATGTCTTTGTGGTATTTCACTGCAGGTCTCTCCAAGAAAAGCTTTTACAGGCCAGACTTGATGTCATTACCTAGCACCAATGTGTTCATTACTTCCAGAAACTTCCAGTGAAAATGATGAAAGCTTTTCCTCTGTAAGGTCTGAGTAATTTCCACAGTTGAGTCTCAAATAATTAAAATACAACTGCCTATGTCTTTAAGGACTTGAGCTTATCCAGGGGCAGAGGTGGGAAGGAGCAAGTGGTGAAGGGGAAAGACACAAAGTCAGTACCTCATTTCTCAGGGCTGGGGAGGAGTAGTGAGATCCCTGGCAATCTCCTTCATTTGTTACACAACAAAACCAGAGCAGATGCATTTATGTTTAGGATTCTCATGTCCATCTTGGCTTCTGTTCTTCAGTTGCTTGCCAGCTGAGACACTAGGCAGCTGAATTACTGCCACTGTCCTGGCATGAGTGTCCCTGCTCACAGATCTCCTAGTCTTTCACTTTCCCTCATGTAACTTGTGTTCATGTTCCTCATTGTAAGTGGAGAGGGAAGAATGTCTTTGCAGTCCCACTCATGACACATGAGTAGATGTGAGAGCTAACTGACCATAAACTCACAATGACATATTTCTGGCTAATATGTTCCCTGTAACACCAGCATTAATCTGGAACAACTTCAGCAAAGTGAGTGGAATTGTGCTGGGCTTACACCTCTATCTGAGAACAGTGCCTAATCTGTCCAGGGGTCTATGTGTATCTCTGTGTTGGAGAGGTGGATGACAGACAGTGATAATGAAATTTACATAGCCTGGATTCTGGAGTCTGTGTTTTTCAGGTGAGATTTTTATCCATTTCTATCTTGATTCTCATCTCAGCTTGCACGAATGAAACAAACACTGCTTTGAAAAGTGAAAGTAATAGCAGCAATATAAGTTTTTTGATTAATAGTGGTATTTTTATCCCTTTGTAATTGTTTTTAAAGACACAGGCCCCTAGGCCATCTTCTGTATAACTCATTGACTTCACCGGGACTTACATGCAAGCAAAAAGGCAGAATTGCCAACCTATGAACAGGTAACTTCTTAAAAAGATGCAATTTGGTGTGTTTAATGGCGAGACAGCAGTTCTTTCTCACCTGGGGATCTGCTCCTTCCCCTTTCCAACCATCTCGAATTATTTGGATATTGTCCTGCAAGACTTGTAGATGGAAAAGAAAATATATTGAAACTAGTATACTGTAAATTAGACAGCTCCCCCAAATTGGTCTGCACTCTGAAATTCATCTATCTAAACTAAAGTAATCCCAACATAGCTAGCATCAAACATTACTGAAATAGTGTTGGTCGGCGTTACGGAGACCTTATCCACCAAAAAATGAATGATGGAGCCATGCCATTTTAGTAACAGAAGATTATTTCCAAATTTCCCGTAACTTCCTATAAACCTCATGGCATGAAACTTGTACTTCTTGGGAATGAATGAAACAGTAAATAGTGAAAAGCACAGTGACTGGCTGCATTGCTGTGTTGTTCCTCATCTATCATTTAATTTATTATCTATTACATATGCTATCAATAAAAAGTTATCTTGGGTAATGAAACTTTAAAATGGATAGGTGAAATCATTCCTGCAGTGGGTTGTATAAAATGCACTCAGAGTGATAGATAACTGCTATAGGGGATCTGGATTATGAGAGTAATTATGTGAGAATCCTTTTTGGTGCCATTCCTTCTGGTGATGTAAAAAAGGAAGAGCAATAATGTCAGACATCTGCCAGTTCAGGTACAAGGTCACACAGGGAACTGGCCTGGCTGGGTAAGTCTGGTCTGTGTAGCAGTCATACTTCCAAATGGTCCTTAATTCAAGAGGAATATGGAACATAACTTCTTCTGTTTAGAATAAAGAAAGAAAAAGAGAAGGAAGGAGCCAGCACTCCCCAAGAGAACAGACAAGCTGTGGTGCATTCCTTTAATGTGTCAGAATATTCTCAAGCTAAAAGAAAACAATCAACCTGGTTAGCACATCTGTAGGAGAAGCCACAATAAACTAGCTTCTCGTCTTTTCTGTAGTACCCGCTTAGAGGTATCGACCCTTAAAAACCTAGTGCCAAACTGCTTATTACCTACATATGTATGTGTGCTCCTTTGCAAGGCTGGTTACAAAATCAAGCTCCGTTTCCAAAGGGTCCAAGAACCTCTGTTTTCAGCTGTTCAGTAGAGCCAAGGCTGCTGGTGCAGTTGAAAAGCTGGATGGTGCAGATGGCATCTCTTTGCCCTGACATCTGTCTTCTGGCTGTGCATTTCTAAGTCTGGCTGGAGGCTGTCCTCCTCACCCTCCCCTGCTCTGCACAGCATGGTCCTGCATGGTCCCCCAATTCACAGAGCAACTGAATTCTTTTTTGTGGAAGTTGAACCTTTTTCTTTTCCTCTTACTCTCAGGTTCCTTGGGGTATTTCCCATCTTTCTTTATTTTCTACTGTATTCCATTCCTGCATATTTTTTGTTACACAACACTCTCAGGGACAATAGTGTAAGAAGCTGAAACTGGAATAAATGATCTTGTATTAAACCTTTTCCTATGGTTAAGCTGAAAAGCATAGATTTGATTATTAATGGGTTTTATTCTATTACATAATTATATTCAGGGATTAACTAAAACTGGCAGCATTGCTGCTGCAGTCATTTTGTTTAATGTGGAGGTTCCTATAACATGTAGTAGAGATGCAAAGAAAATTGAAACCATACGATGGTACAGGGAATGTCCATGGCATGTACAGAATTTCAATCAGTGGAATGTTGCTGCTGAGTTCAGCACAAAGTACTATTCTGGTCAGGGTCGGGTCTCCTACCAAAGCTGAATACCTGTCTTTTAGCATATCTGCTGCATGTAATATTTCAAACCACTAAACATAGACTGGCTACAGATCTGTACATAAAACCATGTGAAGTTTAACAAAGAACTGTAACATAGAATCAGCTAGGTTGGAAAATAAGATCAAGTCCAACCTTTACCCCAGGACTGATATTAGGTGCCTAATTGGAGAAGAAAGGCTTTGAAATGATATTTCATTGGTATTTCTTTGATATAGAGTGAACTTACAGATCTTTTACACAAACATTTTTAGTTGCTTTGAGAATGTTTGAACTTAATAGCATCTATTTATTTTAGATTAACTATCTGTTGAGTCAAGCATCATGTTATTTTGTTAACATTTGCATATTAAAGTGGTAGTACAAAACAGATTATTAATGCCAGATATAAAGTAACTTACTGTGGAAATGAATCAAACTTTTCTGACTGAACGGCCAAAGCAGATATTTCCACAGCTCCATATTTCCTCTGTTAAAAATGCTCATTTCCTTATTTGACTGACTGTGTTGGAATCACTGCTCCAGTAGTGGCAGATAACACTCACCTGATGCTCAGTACAGGTCATAGAATCATACAGCTATAGAATAGTTTGGGTTGGAAGGGACCTCATAGCAACCTTCTCCAGGCTGAACAGACCCAACTTTCTCGGCCTGTTTTCATATTGGAGGTGCTCCAGCCCCTGATCATCCTTGTGCCCCTCCTCTGGACTTGCTCCAACAGTTCCATGTCCTTCTTATGTTGGGGACACCAGAACTGTATGCAGTTTCCACTGACATGATTTGATAGCACATCCTGCTCCATTTGCGTCTCTACTCTCATGTATAAAGAAATGGCAACAGCTAGACCAATGCGTGCCTTCAAACAGGTTCAGCAATACTTGCCCATGCATTTAACTCTTACTGAAGAGAGTAAGGACCATCCTCAGCAGCTCTGAGGACACCCACACATTGGCAGCTTTGCCATCACCCTTTCTGAGAGCTATTGGTAAGGGTGGCCACAGGAAGGGGGAGAGACTTTTTAACTGGGCGTGTTATGATAGGATGAGGGCTGATGGCATTAAACTAAAAGAGGGGAGAGTAAGGTTGGACATGAGGAAAAAGCTCTTTACAATGAGGGTGGTAAAATCCTGGCTTGGATTGCCCAGGTTGCCCAGAGAAGCTGTGGCTGCCCCATCCCTGGCAATGTTCAAGGCCAGGTTGGACGGGGCTTGGGGCAACCTGCTCTAGTGGAGCAAACTGGTCTGTGGCAGGGGGTTGGTACAAGGTGATCTTAAGGTCCTTTCAAACCCAAACCATACTGTGATTCTATGATAAAACTGCATCATGACGTTAACATTAAAGGCAATTTTGAATGTTAATGAAGGGGCCTCAGGATATCAGTGCCAGAAAACACATTTGCTCTAAATAACTACCATGGTTATTTCCACAGTTCTTTATTCAATATAAGACTAGTGCCAGTCTCTCCTGTTTTGCAAATTTGGTTTCATTTCTTTCAGTGGTACAATCTGACCAGAACTGAATAACAAAAAATACCTGTATTTACATTATTCATTAACAGACAGGAAATTGCTCATTGTACCAGAAAATGAACGCACTTCCCATGGTTTCCAATCTAACCTGTTTGCCATTGTTTTCTTGTATAGCTTCATATATTTACAGTTCTTCCATTTGGTATCAGTTATAGTTAATTTAAGTACCACTCAGTGTCTGTTCAGATTTTTTGCCCTGTGCACTGCATCTGTAATTGTGCTGAGATTTGAAAAGGATTGGGAGAAATACTCTCAATTGTCTTTTAGTTTCTTTTCCCCAGTATTGCATTGTCATTTTTAATTGCATCTATACTTTGGAAAAATCTCACGACAATTTTCCTCCCCATTTGCTTTCTTATGTTATCCTATGCATGTGTTTGGTGGCCTTTCTTCCAAATAATTTTTACTTTTCTCTTTTGTTTCTCATTTTCTTGTCCTCATTTGCCTGAATTCCTGCTTCTCCCCTGCTCCCCAACCTCTCCCGGTTGATGCTTATTCTCCCCGGCCTATTCCAGTTCTGTGCCTCTGAAGGCTTCAAAGAATGACAAATCAAGAAGTCTGAAAAAAGTCTCTCGGTAAGAACAGAACCAAGGTGCCAATTTGTTGTCTTTGCACTGGGCTCTCTCCATTGTGAACTGCTGCTTCAGCTGTAATCTAGAACTTAGCAGACTTCTTTTATACTGCGGGACACTGGGAAACTGTGTGTTTTCTACCCTATTCTGTTTAGTTTTATCCTGATGCAAAGTAAGTATTTCCACTCTTTAAGAGTAGGAAGCAGAATCCTGTGTTTCCTAAATGCTGCTTTGAACTGTCAAAGCCCCACTCTGCTGAAAGTAATAAGGGGTTTAAGCCTCTTGGGGTGAGCTGAGGAAGACAGCTTTAGACTGTTAAAGGGGAGCTCTTTTTCTCCTTCAATGAAAACTCCATTTTAGAACCTTTAAACTCTTTAGCATTTGTGTCACGTCTCTCATAGCTGATGCTCCCAAGCTGTTCTATCAGGTAAGTGGCTTTTCTGGGTCTAGCTTTATTCTATGAAGACTTAGAGCTCCTATTTGTGAGTTAGTGGCCAAGAGGTAGAAATGCTGATTCCTCAGTTGTAAGCTCTGAAAGTCCTGTTTTTTTCTTTGCCTGAAATAACAGCTTTGCTTCATTAGTTCCTTAAGACCATGTAATTAATTTATCATGAGGAGAGAGCAGGAGTGGCCATGAGGGCAGAGCAGAAGTGGCTGTGAGGGAAGAGCAGGGGTGGCCATGAGGGCAGAGCAGAAGAGGATGTGAGGGGAGGGCAGGGGCAGTCATGAGGGCAGAGCAGGGGTGGCCATGGGGCATGTGAGATGGCCATGAAGGTAGATCTTGAGGGCAGATGAGGGGTGGCCATGAGGGATAGTGGAGGATACTATACAGTGTGAATCACTATGAGAGGCAGATGTGGGATGGCTGCAAATGGGGATAATGAGCTGCAGCCATGAGGGGAGATCAGTTTGCTCTCAGTGCCATGGGTTAGTGATGGGCTTGGCAGTCCTGGGGTAATGGTTGGACTTGATGGTCTTAAAGGTCTTTTCCAACCTAATTCCTTCTAGGATAAATCAGAATGAGTCCTTTGGCCTTCCCAGTGAGCCTGTTGAGGGACTTCTGAGACAAGCAGGTAGCTTTGTGATAGCTCTAGCTTGGTTTGTCTGCATCTTGTTCTCAGTATCTTTAACATCTTATACCAAACAGGAGCTTTTAAAGCTGTGAAGACAGGGTAAGTTCTCATTCTTAAATGCTCTCAACTGTGTGCTGAATTAAAACTTGGTTTGTTACAGTTTATATTTATGGCTACCTCAGCCACATATATAATACAGGTATAATCAGACCATACGAGAGGCAGCAGTTAGCCCACAAGGCATTTTTCCATACACACATGATCAGAAATGGGGTGTTTGTACTGGCCAGGACTTTTGGTTATTCCCCAGTGCAGCTTCTCTTCAGGCTCCTCTTCAGACACAGGCTCCTCTTCACAGGTGAGACGCCAGACATCATGAGAGAGAAATTTCTTTCTAATAAGAATGTGACATGGACAGTGATGATGGGGAGGAATCGGCCCCACTGCATCTCAAGATGACTTTCTGTATTGTTGCTGCATGTGTAGAGTTCTTATAGCATGTTGCAGGTTTTGTGATGGGGTGTTAGCTTTGGGAAGCCTTTTCCACTCAGGAGGTTGCTGAGAACATTCCTCATTCATCACCCACGTTTGCAGGAAATAGAGAAATACTCACTACCAGTAATAGAGAAAAGCCTGTTCCTTTAAGGATGATGTTTTCTCATAATTTTTTTATCTGTTTATCAAGAAACAAGTGTAGACTTTTTCAGGTTTTGTGCAAGATGTGTTAATGTAATTTGGTAAAGCCGCCCTTCGTGTGTAATTATTTGTATTAAGACTGGACAAGTAAGACTGGGTGAGACGTAGAAATACATTAGAAATAGAAATTAATCAACTTAGGTGACTTAATTCTATAAGGCATCTAAACTCTAAATCTTGTAGAGGGTTAAGGTGACAGGGGGCTTAAACTGTAAGTTTACTCTTCTGTTGTTAAATGTATTCCTCCTACATTACAGGGAATTCATCAATTACATGAAGAGATCCCGAACCTTTTATGCCTCTATAGCAGAACGTCTGTGTGATGGAGACCTTGTGATGAGAGACAGCTCAACCTGCTGGAATGGCGAGGATGTTGTAGAAAGGTAAAGTTACGAGTAAAAGTTTTCTGTAGTGGTGACCTGATATCCTTCATATGGTTTGAAGCATTCTGAGACATTGTTGTCATCATAAGTTTCTCCTTCACAGTTAAGCTTTGCTTAGCTGAGCGAGGGTTTTGCTAAAATAAAAGGTTGTTAATGCTGAGGTGTATGTATCCATATTAAATACAGCGGAACGCTTCCTGGCTTTGTAGAGCCCCTTCTTTTCGCGATAGAGAGACAGCTTTTCTACTGTAGAGAGATCTTGCCCTCTAAAGCTCAGTTAGCAAGCAGTATCCCAGTGACTGATGGGAGGTCCCTTCCAGTCTGCTTTTTATGGGCTTATTAGTGTAGAACTGAACATCATGTCTGGCCATAATTATGAAATATGCAGCTCTTCTTGTAAAGGTGTCTGAAAAACACAGTGACAAGACCTGACATTTCTCTTCAGAGTTTCTGACACAGACTTGATTAACAACTGATTTAGGAATTGAACAGCATTTTTACCACAGCCTGTTCTGCAGGAATTCTTACATACTAACCATTAATAAATGCACTATTCCGTGTTGGTAGAGCAGCTAGAAGATCTGTAGGGTGAAAAGATCTTTCTAGTTTGTCAGCTACTTTTTCCCCTTCTGTATTTTATCACAGTTTTTCCCATTACCCTTTAGAATCCAAACTGAAAATACGCTTGCGTCCTCCATGAGCTAAACTTCTCGCTGCCATTTCTCTTGCTTTTGTATAACCTGAGGCTATGTTGCCCTGAGGAGGAAAAAAGGTGTTCAGAATACAACTATATCTGTTACAATCACTGTCAAAATAGACATCAGTTTTTGCAGTGAGAGCTGTTTGGAAGAGTGCCAGTGAGTGGTTTCCACAAATGTCTTTTTGTAACCTTAGATATTCCATGGGATTATGTTGGCTTTCATGATGTTTCTTTTTGAAGTGTATTTTGTGGTCTGCAGCAGTTGTAAAAGATAAAAGTTCTGTCATTCTGTTTTCTTGCTTTAAAACAAATCTCATGATTGAAACTTAGGGAATCATTCCAGTGTGGAACAGAGAGGCGTTACAATTATAGGCTGTCCCATTAAAGGCAGTTTTGACTCCCACACAACTCTGCTTAGGTATCTCATGTGCAAATAATTTCACTTAATTCCATCTGAGATGTTCAGTTATAAACGTATTTGACACATTCAAAGAGGACTATAAAGTTTAATATTCCAATGTACATTGGCATTAAAAATCAATTGCAGAATCATATATTTGAAAATTTGGGCAAAGAACGCAGTATTCTAAATATTACCACACAGTAACTGTATTTATTAGTTTTTACTGTAAAAGTAATGGAGAGGAAGTGAGGAGAATATCAGTACTTCTAATCAGTATTTCTATTTCAGAGTCCCTTTTGCTGGTAACATGTTGTTGGATGCACAGTCAAGTTTGGGAGCTAACTGTTTTCTGGCCAAAAATAAAACAAGAAATGCATTTTATATATCAATTCTCTGAACACCACCACCAACAAAATTGGTTTATTTTTTATGCTATTTTGCAGGAATTAGAACTATAAAGATCATCTGTAAGCATGGCTTAAGCCACTGTAATATTTGTCCTTTTTCTGTCAACCCTTTTTCTCCTCTGTCCTTGAGCTATAACCATTTCTAAGTTGGAACCCATATATAAAGGTTGGATCAGAAGATCAAACTTAGCTTTATTTGGAGCAAGGAAAAAAAAGACTTTGCAAAAATGAATCTAGGGAATTCTGTGTATGTTGCCTCTCAGTTTCAAGAGGAAATTTCCTGAATTTCCAAATGAAATGGTCTTTTACTTATTGCCGGTTAACTTGATCTGAAATAGTATTCATGATGGCGGAAGAAGTAGAAAGACTCTGCTGCCCAGACATAGCTTTCTATTGTACAGGTAGATATTCCATCATCATTTCCAGTCTGTCTCTTTAGGAGTGCGTATGGGTAGATTTTACCTGGGTTTCTGTGCGCGTGGCAGACTCAGTGACTGGTATTGCATTAAAACATTTGACACAGGCTAAAATCTTCATTCTCATTTCTCCAAATCTGCCTTGGTTTTGTACTGCTATGAGGAGTTGAAAGGGTAGTAAACCTATGTTCATATCACTGGAGTCTACAAGTTTGACCCTGACTTGGTGGGGAAGGAGATTCATTTACAGCAGCTGCCTTTCAGATTGGAATCACTTTCTCGGGAAGTTTCAGGTGTAATATTTTGGGGTCAAAAAATTGCATGTAAGAAAGGCTTTTAAACCAGATGACTGGGAATATAAGAGAAAGAGGCTCTGTAACAGCCAGTTGGAACCCACACTTCTTGTCCTTCCTTCTCTCCTTCTGTACTTTACTTGTTTTTCTTGGAATTTTGTGTGAAGTGGAGGGATTAGGTGACACCTGTCCAAAGGCTTGAGCAGAATCATGTCATGGGTTGTTAGGCTCCCAGGGCCTGTGCAAGCTGGCTGAGAAAGGAAGTGGCAAATCTCAGTGAATTCCTTTTCTCAAACAGTTTTCCTTTACAGACTTCCAGTTTTTATGAGTTTAGCACTTTCATCGTCCCCTTTCTCCTTTCCTTAGGCTCCAACAAGCAGCCATGTGGATATGGAAGACAAAGATAATTATTTAGCCTTAGCATACTTAAAAAGCACTTAGCTTCTATTACACTTGTGTCACCAGAGTAAATAATTTCTGGAGATACTTCATGTTGTAAAATACTATAATTTTTTGCAATATTTTGGGGGTTTAGGGTATTTTCCAGGGCTTGCAATGTTTTTGTTGGTGTAGGGAGGTTTTGGTGGGGTTTTCTTGTTTGTTTTAAATCCTGTAGAATGAACTAAATACTCTAGGTTGGAAGTGACTGTTTCAGACATATATTTGCCCAAGCTTACCCTTCAGAATGATGCAGAGCACTGCCAGGCTTTGAATGGCACTCTCTGTGTCCCTCTGTCAGGATGCTTGAGGAGTAAGTGTCAAAGTTCATTGCTGTGCAACCAACTAGATGTTAGTAAGACTGCTAATGACCTCCTATACAGCCCCAGTCGGCCATAGGAAGGAGAGGTGACAATGGTTAATAGCTACCCCTCAGTACATGTAAACTTATCATGTGGCCAGAGCACCTCAGTTTGGGGACTTACTTCTTGCAGTAACAACCAAGTTGTACCAGGACAATAACAAAAAGTAGGCAATATTAATGAAGATGGATTTGAAACCTTTACTTCCACATTGGCGATGTCTGAAATCTAGGCTGCTGGCCTAGGTTATGGAGAGTACTTGGAGAAATAGGAGTGACCATAGAAACCAAACCAACGATGAAGATAGCGCAATATTTTTCTTATTTAGGTCTGCTGCTAGCCAGCTGTCTGTGAATAAAGCCTCCTGATGGACTCAAACTTGATGACACAGGTTTGAATTTGCCCCATGTTCTTCTAATGTCTGTCTTGTAAAATGAACAGTGACTGCTCTGAGAATATTTAAGTGTTATTTGTACACATAGGTCTGATGTATTCAACATTGACTGTGATAATTTGCAGTAGGTAAATCTTGCCCTTTCATGTGAGGGAGCAAAAACCTGGACTTAGGCTGATCAGAAGAAGAATATTCACTTTCTCTGGGCTACTTCAGGTGCTGGGGGACTTTGTGTTCTGCTATATGAACTGGTCTCTTCCATGCTCATGAAGGAAAATCATTTAAAGGGTAGCAAAGGACAGCACTGGGCCTTGTTCTGCCAGGTCACTTTTGTCAAATGGGAAAATAAATCCTGCATTTTTGGTCACTGAAAATCAGACGTTTTGTGAAAGTGAAGACAGAAGAATTTAATCTCAAAACTCTTTACCTTTCTGTTATAAACAGACATACTTTGTCTGCTCTACAAAATGTATCCCTACGAGTTTGGTCAGATCGAGATGGATGGATCAAAACTACTTTTGTAAGTAATGCAGTGCCAATGCCAGGCCAAAAAATATGAAGGAAAGGGGAGGAGTTGTAGGGAGATTGATTAAGTAGTGTAGGCAGGCGTTATGTGGAGGTCAGCTGTGTACAACATGAGGTAATGAGAGTAGTACTAAACTGTTTTCTTTCCAGCATCTCTGGACTAAGGAGGTGCTGAGCTGACTGGAGTAATCTTTACTGATGTATCCTGTTCTAGAGCTCCCACCATCAGGCAGCAAAGACCAGTCAGGCCAGGCTGGATGTGGTTCCGCGCACCCTGACCTAGTTGAGGGTGCTCCTGCTCATTGCAGAGGGGTTGGACTAGATGACCTTTGAAGGTTCTTTCCAACGCAAACTATTCTATAATTCTATGATCTCTATCAGCAGTAGCACTGAAGAAAAGGCATGGAGACTTTATTCATTTCTGTGGAATACTCTGGATTTATGCTTAGTTGCCAAGAAGGAAGTTTCTAGAATTAGAGCTTTGGGAATGATCATGAAGAAGGATAGAAAAGCCAGCAAGTTTAATGCACTGATTCTACTCTCTCCTGCTTTATCTGGGGGCATTTTGCAAATTATGGTACAGTCTCATGAATTAAAAATACGTATTCTTAGATCCATAGTTGCCTTTAGCTTGGAAGGGAGCTCAGGAGGTTTCTGGTGCAACTTCCTGCTCAAAGCTGGAGCTGCCATGAGATCATATCAGGTTCCTGAGTGCTTTATCCAGTGTGGTCTTGAAAAACCTTCAGTGATGGAGACAGCATGAGCTGTTACTTGTTCCACTTCTGGACTGTCCTCATGGCGCAGAAGTTTTCCCTTATACCGAGTCGAACCTCTCTAATTTCAAATTTTATCTGCTGTTTCTTGTCCTCTCACCATGTGCCATGGAACACTCCCAAGCCTGAAGCTCTTGAAGGCCATGCTGACTGCAAACTAAGAAGTGGCAGTGCTTAGCAGACTCTTAATGGCTGTCAGATGCATTTAGGGAGGCAGCAACCTGCATTATTTTCTGTTTTTACAAGATGAGAGACTTCACTGATGATGGAAAGAAGCAATTATATTATAAATGCAAAGCACCATGCACAGGATGAGATTAGAATGTTCTTACTCCCAGTTGCTAACCTGCAATACTTAGATAAAATGCTTACAATGCGAGTAGTGCCACCACAGAGGACTGCACTAGTTTTTAAAAGATGCTTACAAGCAAAATATATTTAAGCAAGAAAACATAGGAATATAAGAAATAAATGCCTCAATAAGGGTAGAATGCTTATTCTTGTTTCTAATAGGAATAAATTCCATTTCAGTTTTAGAGAGGATTTCTTGAAAAGATGTGAGGTGGCTTTCAGTGATGAACAGAAAATATGGTCCAAATGACTTTGTGAAAGTGAAGCTGTTCCATTGCAACTCACCAGTACTAGCAAACAGCACAGTAATTGGTTAGCAATGGGTGTTTTGTATGTATACAACCTGTGTCAAGTGTTTTTTTTATGTAATTGAAGCACACATTCAAACAACAAGCTGTGTTCAATCTGCAGGAATTATTAAAATGCCATATAATGCCTAGAATTTGTTTTCCCGGCAAGATCATAGGGGCCAACATAGTAAATTGATACTAATTTGAAGGAATTATGTATTCAGTGCCAGAAAGGACATCACTAAAGCATCTCCTGGGGGTTATGGGAATATACGTATGTAGAAAGGAATGTCTTCTGTGGTGATTTGAGATTACTGATGCATAGGATCCTGTGGTTAGATTACGCTTTTGCATCTAGTTCTAACTCTATAAAAATGATGAGCTGTTACATCTTTAATCACATGAGAGAGGGGAGGGGACTATCTTTCTAACAATGAACAGACATGTAACAGTGCCAGTAAATAGTTAGCAGAGAACTCACTAGCTGTATTTATTTGATGACAGTTTTACTCTTAACTAAAACACAGAGTAGGGGAAAATGGAATCAGGATAACTGCTTCCTATTTGTGAAAATGCACCTAATGAATTTCAGTGCTGTAAATGCTTTTTGACCACAGGGACAACAGGAATGGATGATTGTCTTCTGTTACATATCGCTAGACTTCTCCAGCTGTTGACATTGCGTTATAGTTTATCATTGATTAACACAGCAGTTATTTTCTCCACAAACTGGGAAGATATATTTATACTTTCAGTCAAGGACTCTTTCTAATATTGCACAAGACTAAGCTGTCAGGTCCAAGCTTTCAGCCCCAGCTTTCTGTTCAGTCAAAAGGACCCCCATTATCCTTTTGGGACCTTCTGCAGTGCTATGATAATAGAACCAGAATACATACCTGAAAGTAAGTGGTCATGAAATACCCTATATGTGTCCCATACTACTTGTGAGCAAGGTACCTTTTCTGCTCAAGAAGGGCTATCAAGATCAGGAAGAACATGTTCCATTGTCCCTGTACTGTGTATTGTGAGTCCTGAGACCTTCTGAATTTCAGACAGGACTTTCTGAAAATGAAAGATTGTCCTAAAGAACCATTGGCAATTCTGATGCTGCAATGAGTCGGTGTAGCTTTGTGAGTTCAGATTTTGCTGTGGGGTATGCATGCAGTTTTAGATTAGACATTAGGAAAGAAATCCTTCCCTGTGAGGGTAGTGAGGCACTAACACAGGCTGCCCAGAGAAGCTGTGGCTGCCCAGTCCCTGGCAGTGTTCAAGGCGAGGTTGGATGGGGCTTGGAGCAACCTGCTCTAGTGGAAGGTGTCCCTGCCCATGGCAGAGGATTGGAGCTGGATGAGTTTTAAGGTCCCTTCCAAACCAAATCAATCTGTGATCCTAGGCAGCATGGATATGAGCAACAAAGGCCGGATCAAAGGCATATGCTGAAAACAGGTATTGTTTTGCACACTACATATATATGTGTGTGTGTATATATATATAACCTTTCTCTTACACTATAAAAGAAACTTTACAAGAGAACATAATTACTTCTAGTAGCAAGCCCTCCCTTCTTTTCCCCTCCATTGTGCAAACCAGCCACTGGAGGGAAGAAATGGTTGCATGTGTGCCAATATACATCTGCAGCAGTGTATTAAAACTGCTTCTTGTGGAGTTCATTTACTTAAGGATTTTCTCTTAAGTAACAGAATCCTGACTAAATGAGAAAAGAATTATTTGCTTCTGGATGGTATGATTTCTGAAAATTAATGTTTGTGGTTGCAAATATTGAATCTAGTTTCCATTGCTGAGGAAAGATTTATTAGTTTGGTCAGAAATGTAAGAAATGGCTAACGGTGTTGACCAGAAATCATGTTTTCTGGTGAGGCTTTCTAGTAGGAATATAGACTCTTGAAGTCCTTTGCCTCCTTCACCACCAGTCTAAAAAAGGTCAAGGCATGTCTTTACTATAACCCACACTGAAATTGGGTAAAGACAAGTGACCAAGTCAGTTATGTTTATACACAGTAGCTAACTCCTGAATAGCTGTGACAGACCTTTTGTCATCTCCGCTGATTTTGTAATTTAAACTGGTACGTCTGTATGCTTAAAGGCTTGATTTGTTGTTGTCGTTTTTATCTGTCTGTTTTGCAGGTGGTTTAATGCAGTGTTCAAGGAAAGACAATTTTAAGGATTTCTGTCCTGGAAACTATTAATTAGTTGATCTCAGTTTAGACATTTCATTACATGTAAGTATGTTCCAGCTGCTGGGAGAAAATTTGACACCAAAAAGGAGCAACATGTTGAATTATCCAGCACTAACTACAGATGAGAAGCTAATGTAAGTCAGTGGCAAGTTTTGTACTAAGGTACAGAAATAAGAGAGACTGAGAAAGGCAGTAGAAAGCATGTAGGGTTTTCACGTGGCACAAAAAGAGCAGAAGAAGCCTGATTCAACACTCAAGTAACTGCTCACCCTAGGTCTGCTTATGAAGTTTGATAGAATGATTTGTGGTCCTCAGTCCCCTCGGATTTGGCTGTGGATGACTGAGACGTTGTTACTTAACTTGGGCGTGTTGTGCCTGGTCTCCTGGTAGGCAGCAGGCTTGTCTTTAAAGCTGTAGTTTTCTGCTTTTGTTTTAAAATGGTGTGTTAGCTGTGCTTCTGTGCATGGATACTGTTCATAACAAATCATGCTGATGTGGGGAATGCAATTTCCTGGGTTGATTTCATGGTCATTCCATGCCCATTGCTAATTAAGTATGACTTGCTTGTTGGAAACAGTCCTTTTGTATAATCACACTCTCACCTTGCAGTGTTAATAGCAGGCTTTCTCATTCTTACGTAATACTATCATATGTCTAGGTACTTTATGCTGATGGCTCAAGTCAGTATTTGAAGAATATTTCTGTAAATACAAATAGAGATTTAACTTCTCAAGACTTCTTTTTTTCACATTGAAGCATTAAGCATTTTCTCTTAAGTTCAGGGAATTGAATACAAATAATTAATTTTAGAATAGTAGAATAGTTTGTGTGGGAAGGGACATTCAAAGGTCATCTAATCCAACTCCCTGCAATGTAATACTGCGTTTCAAATTTTCACAGGGGACGCTTGTGGATTTGGTGTCTACTCAACCACTTTATCCTTTTCATTTAAATGTTCTGTGGGGCTTGGCTTTGAGCAGAATACATCAAAGAAGAAATCTTGTCATACAGTCATGTAGCTCACTCCAGTGGGGCAGTATTTTGCACATGCAATGTGTGGTGGGACTCATTTGATACTTTCATAATATCTCTCTTATTTTGGCATCTTTGGGATGTTCTTTATGGAAAGGTAGTAAAAAAGAATGCTGATCAGGTGCTTTGTTTTATATGTTATATTTTCTATTTATTTTCTTCAGAAAAAGTAAAGAACAGCCCTTATTTAGTCAGAAAACTGAAACTTTCTAATTAAAATAATGAAGTAATAATATGGTGCTCCAGTCATTGAAGCTGTTCTAACGAGAACAACCCAGCCATGGTTGAAGTCTATGGAAAACATCCAAGATAAATCTTATTTTCTTGTGAAGAGTCCAATGTAGTGACGTTCTGCCCATTCCTATTAGGAAAGGTCACAAAGTCCCACTGAAAAGGTAGAAAGCGAAAGTCATACCTGATCCTTCAGTCTGTGTTAGCCAATGCTTCTTCCCATATGGAAGTCAAATTCATTTTCTTTCATTTGCAATGGGTGCGTAATACAGTAATATCAGCAAGAAAAAGAAAAACCTGTTTTAGCCTAGAGATAGTGGACTAAAAATCTACTCTTCAAAATATCAGTTATATGCACTCCTCTCACCTTGGTGCCTTGTTCAAATGCTCAAGTATCTGTTAGTCATAGCAGGCAGTGCTGTTTCTCACACACACTACTGTTCTGTTATCCCAAAGCCTTTCTGTGCACAGCTTGTGGTACTTGTATTTATGCCCTCCATTCAGCACCCCATTTCTGCAACAGCTCAGCAGTAACAACTTGGGTGATCTCCTTGAGGTCAGTAGAATTGTTCTCTGTGTGGGCACATGCTTCAGTGTTGAATTAAATAATACTCAGTGGCTTGATCTGGGTGTTACTGTGCTAGAATGATCTTACTGTAAATTGTCATGAAGGTAAATTAGGCCTTCATGTTGGTTTTGTTTGTGTTACAGGTACTTTGTTTCTAAAGGATGGGTTAGAAGTCTTCAAACCTGAATGTCAACAAATATAAAATCATCTTCTTCTTGCTGGTTTCCTTTCCCTGTGTAGGCTTGGGTAGATGCTGGCAAAATATCTTTGGTCTAGGATAATGCACAAATGACTTCACATATCCAGCTGCAAGCAACTTCTTAGAGAAATACCTGTAGCAAGGTGGGGTAGAATCCAAAGATACAGCTGGACAGCCATTTTTCTTTTGTTGAGTTGGTTTGCATTGGAAGATGTTGATTCCTCAAAATGAAAGAAAAAAAAAGAATCTGCATTGTAGCATGTAAGGCTGAAGAGTCACTCAGATCTCCAAGAAACCTGTTATGCTGGGGGGAATATGTCACTCTCTCCTGTTGAGCCTGCTCTATGTATAAGTGGCAAAGCATATAACATGCCAGTGAAAATGAAGCTGGTGCAGGGCCTGGGGTACAAGTGTGATGAGGAACGGGCGAGAGACCTGGGGGGGGGTTCAGTCTGGAGAAGAGAAGGCTCAGGGGGGACCTTATGGCTCCCTACAACTGCCTGAAAGGAGGATGGAGCCAGGAGGGGGCTGGTCTCTGCTCCCAAGGAACAAGTGACAGGACAAGAGGAAATGGCCTCAAGCTGTGATAAGGGAGGTTTAGACTGGATATTAGGAACAATTTCTTCACTGAGAGGGTAGTCAGGCATGGGAACAGGCTGCCCAGGGCAGTGGTGGCATCACCATCCCTGGAAGTATTCAAAAAACCATGTGGACGAGGCTGTTAGTGGCACGGTTTAGTGGTGGACTTGGCAGTGCTAGGGAATGTTTGGACTTGATGACCTTACAGGTCTTTTCCAACCTAAACAATTCTGTGATTCTATGAAAGGAGAAGAGGTTGTTGTGTAGCTCTGTGGCTGGGATACTTGGCTGCAATGTGAGTAGCTTTGGTATAAATCTCACAAGTGGGTATGTAAGGTTTTGTGTTTTAATAACACGGAACAGGTGAACTTTTGGCAGAATAAAAACCCAACCAACCAAACAAGAAACACTACAAACAAAACCCAAAGCAAAACCAAACAAACAAAACCCCAAAACATTGCAGTCTAGTTCTATCCCAGAAATTGACTTCCCAATAAAACACGGTTTTCTAAGCACGTTTGCTGACTACAGTAGTATTCAGAGCCAACTCTTGTGGTCAGAGGCAGATTCGCCTGTAAGCAGCAGATCAGATGAGTACACACAGCTTGTCAAATATTAAATATTGTTTAAAGTCAGTTTAATTTATACAGTGTTTATTCCACAATCTCTCTGTTATTGATATAAACCCATCTTGCTGTAGCTTTCCCTGCTGTGTACATTCCCTTGCCTCCTGTGTACTTTCACTGGCCTATGTTGCGATTGCTTTTTAAAGCAGATGATTGAGGGTTGTCAATTTACAGAGAGCTATAGAAAGAGACATGGATTTATGAGGGAATAAAGAAAATATGGGCTTTGATGGAAGGTAGTAAGAAAGTCCAAAATAAGTTCTTACTTTTAATTCCATAGGATTAAGCCACTGCCTCAGAATACTCTATGTATAATATTGGATGTGTCATGCTCTGGAGCACTTATAGACTGTACAGCCAATTCTTTCCTTCACTAGTTTCTGCTTTTACTCAGATGGGCAGGTTAATGTCAGGGTCACACTAACTCCTACTTTGAGGCATTCCTCAGGTCAGTTAGTGAAGTTTTAGGAAGTATCCTAAAAGTAAATAAATAAAATACATGTTCCACTAAATTATAAAAGGTTCCTGGAATTCTTTCAGTCTCAGAAGGCAGAGGATTTCTCTGGTGGTTTTTCCTAAGCCTTTAGCAGAGGACAGGCATAAATTTCAGAGAAATGCAGATGATGTGCAGACTCTGAAAAGTTTCTCATTTTAAGCCCCTACTGTGCTAACGATGTCCTTGCCTCCCAGAGAGATCTCCTCAGCAGTGCTTTTAGTTAGAAACATGTCTCCTGATTTAACTGAGCCATATATACTGCACATGATATGCTATGGACTCAGTGCAGCCAAATCCATGGTATGATGGTGCAGTGCTAAACCCTGGAGAGTGCCTCCTCCCAAACAGGCTCTGGTCCTGCCTCGGCATAAGGATGCTCCAAAACCTTGGCATGCCAGCTGGACCAAATCCCTGTCTCATTGCCATGGCCAAGTGTGCTGAAGTTCATAGAGCTCAGGGGCTGAGGTAGGAATGTTCATACAGACTGCAGAGTAAGTAGCGCCCTGTACTCAAGTTCTGCCAACTGGCTGCTCCAAACCGAAGCCAGACAGCCAACATGTCGAGAGTGTGGACAGCAAAAACGAAAGGGTCCTAAGCTTGTCTTATGGCAGGTTTAACACAGATGAATCCTTGCAGAGCTGCAGCTCAGGATTGAGTTTGTGAAAAATTTGGAGGTTTGGATCTCCTTGATTTGATGGATCTACTTGAATTGATGTAGTGAGGGAGAGAGAATTTCCTATGGCTCTGAAACCATATGGTTTGATTGTCTTGCTGATACAGGAATTGTTAGGCACTAACACAGCTGGCAAAATCATTAAGTGACAAGAAATGCCAATTATCGTGCTAAGCACAATCATTTCAAACCTGCTTTTACATCTTCCTGTAATACTTCTTCCACCTTTTTGTCTCAATGTGTTTTTAGATCATAATCATCTAAGGGGCAGAAATGGATGATGGTTTTTTGTTAGAGAGGAAAATGGCTATTCAGAGAACTGAGGCCAAGTTTCTCTAATGTGAATAATTAATTGTAGTGATGATATGTTGCTTTGGGTCACTTAAAGAAGAATAGATGAGAGTAGTACTTTTATGGTATGCTTGGGAAGACAGTTCAGATGTGAAACAAAGAGCTGGATCTTACCCCACATGAGTGGAAAACGTAATGCATGTGTCAAAGTGTCACCTTGCTCCCAAAAGCTCAACTTCAGAGTTTGCAGGTGTTAGGAAACCCAAAGGAGGTTTTGGTAACCTCTGAAGTTGCTGTGAAATGGCAGTGATCACGTTGTTGACGTTTTAGGGCTAAGAAGTTGAATACTATTCCAACTGCAAAGCATATGAGAGCTGCCAGGACTCTGCAAAGGCATGATGTGTGTTTTTGCTGTTGGTGTCATAGAGTCAGAGCTGGAGCAAATCAGACCTTTTAGAGGGAAAAGAATGCCCTTACCCTTATGGGTGTTTGCTTCCTAGCACAATAATTCCAAAAGCACAGCCCTCCTGAGCCATTGAATTGAAAAAATCCATGCTACAGGTACAGCAAAGTGCTCTCTCTTACCAGGAGGGATAGATTCTTCAGTTAATGACAATCTTTGCAGAGACTCATATTTCTAGGCTTCAAGCTGTAAGTTCTGTTTCAGTTTTGCATGACCACAGATAATCTCTGATTGCTTTGGGAAAGGAACTGCTCCCATTCTGCTATGAAGGCATTTGTCAGGAACAGGGTAGAGTGTATTTCAAGTGAAAGCTCTGCATTCCTTTGAGAAACCACTGTGTTTCTCTTGGTCCCAACCCCAGCTCCTCCTGAACCCCTTCCAGCTGAGGCTTCAGCTAAGAGCTGCAAGCTTCATGGGAAGAATGTTTATGCCTGGTGTTTTCCATCACCTGTGTTGGTGCTGTACCAGGTATCAGTGCCTGGTACCCATTGGCCAGCTCTGCCTCGTCATTGCTGCTAATGCAGCTGGGTATATGAAAATACAGAATTCAGATGGAAGTCAAGTTTTAAAACTTCATTATTTAAACTTTGTGGAACTAATGTATCTTGTGCTGATCCAAACTACTGGATAAATGCTTTGTAGCTGATTTTATAGTGCTTGTCTGTCTCATTTTTCTTCCTGAAGATAAAGAACTAAAGTGATATGTATCTATTTTTTTACACTCAGTAAGCAGGCTTTTGCAATTGAGAATTCAGGCTTACTTACAAACTTTGTTGGGCTGTAGCTGTGTTTAATCCATTCTTTTTTAGCTCTTGGAACTCCATTTAATAAAGTATTCTCTTGAGTTCCTCTGTTATTCTTTTATAAGCAATGAATCATGTGTGGAAAGCTTTTCCACTAGATTTCAAAATGTAATAGCATGCTCTAAAATGCCAGGTGAAGGGCTATGTATTAAATGTCTCTTACAAACCCCTCCTGATACAGGTAGATGGCATGATTACATTAAAGGTTTAATTCACAGCAAAAACTTTAGGGGAAAAGAAGTCATCTGTGAAGAGTAAACTTCATGAACTCTAATACTGGTTTATTAAGGGTAGAGTCATTAGTGTTGTGCAAAATACCACATATCAACAGGCTGGAATAGGAACTGGTTTATGTTATTTTCATCTTTTCACTGTTGCTTTTGGACCTGGCAAGCTTGGGAACACCAGCTGTTGCTGTAGGGGATTTAGGTGTTCCCATACAGTTTGAACTCAATGGGAGGCATCTATAAAAAGCCAGCTTGTTTACTGAATGTGATACTGTGCTCCTATGGTAAGAGCTGCTACTGGCCAAAGCAAGATCAGCTGTCCTAGTTTCTCATGGGTATGGAACAAGGGGCAGTTGCACCCCTAAAACATTTACTTTCTATGTGGAGAAGCCAAGATACAGCAATTTTCCAAAGACAGCTAACCAAGATACAGTGTGTTAACCAATGCATCCAGAATCATGCTGAAACATCAAATGGTTTAGTTTGGAAGGGACCTTCCAAGCTCATCTAGTCCAACCCCCCTGCAATAAGCAGGGATACCTTCAACTAGATGAGATTGCCCAGAACCACATCCAGTCTGAATATCTGCAGCACAACTGGCAGAACATCTCTCTGCCAGTTCCTAGTCTGTTGCCTTAGCTTAGCTGGGTAATGTTGCAAAAAGTTGCGTATCATCTAACATCAAGTATTTTTTCTTTTCATTTTAAAGCATGTTTGGGCAACTGCCCATGAAATTTTTATCAGAAGATGGAATGGGCTGGAAACAGACTGGACTGAGAACTATTGTGTGTCTTTTTCATGGCTCTGACACAAAGATACTAGGCTTCCCTTGGTCTCCAGTGGATATGTGGCTTGCTGTAGAGGAACTCGGTGGCTATGTCACAAGCTACATCCATCAATTTACTGCATGTGTGCCCCAATTGCAACTATTGCCTATTTTGATGGATTGCACAGGTCATGAAAAGGAATCAAAATGTGAAGAAGGTAGCAACGTTATTGAAAAGATGTTGAGTGAGATAGAATATGTTTGTACCTGGATTTCCTCGTTAGATGCAATATGATAACTTTTAGCTGATTTAAGTGGCGGGGCACTAATTAGATACGCTTTCTCCACCACCAGACAGCTTGGTTTATGAAACCGTTATTCCCAGTTCTTAGCCGATCCGCAAAACAATTTGAAAACTTTCCCAGACTGATCCCTAAGCAGCCTTCCTTACAGCATTCCCTGTTGCCTTACAGATTCTTTCTCTCAGGCAGTTGTTGACTGTGGTGTCACTTACGTGGTCATCAGCCCACCAGGACTGACATAACGAAAACTACAGCTGCCCAAGTGCTGAAAAACCATTAGAGCAGCTGTTTGAGCTGAACATGATTCAGCCTTGGGGAGCTCTGATTTTACAAGCATTTGAGTGCATAAACAGGCAAGTGTGTTTGGGAACGTTGGTATTTCTCATTCACTAGCCATTACACTTGTTTCTTAAAGGTTATGGGGAGCACAAACATCATACCATTTGGATGAACAACCTGCATCCCAGGTTATCCATCATAATATTCATGCTCAAATAACTTACTGGATAGCCAGAGCTTTGAAACTTATTGGCAGAAATTGAAATCAGTGATAAAACTTCTGGAAAGTGTTCTGCAATTGTAAGATAATGGTGATAAGCAATACTAGGTAAGCCCTTCCAAAGTCAGTTAGCAGCCATTGGAATGCACATGTTGCTGGGTGTTGCTTGAATTGAAGCTGTGAGTTAAGCATTTTATAGCCTTTCATAACTTGTGGTGAAATTAGCACTGAGCAAAACTAGTGCTTACATGCCAAGAAGTTAAATGTGAATTGAATTAAGTTGAACAGATCTAAAAATGAAGAAGAATAGGGACCAATGTAATGTGTATTTTATACATACATATCAAATTAAATACATAGATCTGAATCAGACAAGTGCTTTGGAAAATGAACTATCTTGAGAATTCCAAGTGCATTGAGTTAGGCAGTTTTATGGCATGACCACACATTGAGATTTGGCAAAGGACCGAAACCATCTTATTGCCTACAAAGAACTGCTGATTGCAAGCAGACTTGGAACATAACAAAGTTCCTCTCTAATAGGAAAATGTTTTTGAGTTGCATCCTCACAGGCCAATGTGAATAATTTACAGAGTCAACAGAAGATCTCTATTTAAGGGCCTGCATTAGGTAATAGGACTTGATCCAGCTTAAAAATAAAGCTGTATTCAGTTTCTACAATGATAATTTGTGTATGTGGTTTCTAATTATTTACAGAAAATTCTAAGTGCAAATCAGTGCTTTTTAATTAATCAGATTGCTTGTATTGTATTAATAATTTTTACAGCTTTTCTGTGTAGCAGAATTAATAGCAATGAAGCTTAAGCTGTTCCTTCACATCACAGTACTTGTCTCAATAATGCTAGATGATGCTAATTGTACATTCATACAGAAGAAAGGATTTCAAGTAATTCAGGTAACTGATTAGAAGATAGAGTGGGAGTGTGAAATTTTATTGTTACCTTTAACAATGAAAACAGACCTTTTATTATGCAATGCTGATAATATCTTGCTATTGAAACTAAAGGGCATGTAACTTTCTTAATAGACACAAGTTTAAACACTGCTATTCAAAGCAGGACTTGAGCATTGACTTAGTTGCTGATGAAAACTCAGGTTCCAGCTCAGCAAAATGCTTCAACCTGTGCTGAGTCTATACTTGTGTCTGATTCCAAATGGAAACAACATGCTAATCTAAATTTATCCACTGGTCTGAGGGTGCGGTTTGATGCCTTTGCTGATCGAATGGTTACTTGCCCTCAAAAGAAAGGTAGTATCACTCTCCCCTCTGCACTGGCCTATAAGTTCCTACCCTCATCCACCTTTGTTTCGGATTTATTAGATCTGTGGTTGTCACAATGAGTTGATTCAGATCAGGTGGAAAATTAGAGCAAGGGAGGCAGTGAGAATGCATTCAGGAGGGAGAATAACCCTGTTTTCTGGCTGCAGTTAGGTGTTACTCTGTCAGGTGAATTATGTCAAAGCACATCCTAATACACAACGTGGCCCTGCAAGAAGTTGTGGTGATGCAACTGGGGAAGAGCAATAGGCAAGAGCATGTAATTTGGAAAAATGATGGACAACAGCTCCTTAAACTGACACTGTTGCCAGAAAAAGTGGTTGTGCAAGTGCAGTCTATTAAAGATCTTGTGAGTAGCTTGGGTTATCTGAGCGCTTAAAGATCGACTTGTTTTAAATTCGTTGTTTAAGGTTGCCTCATGGATGTGTAATATCTGAAGAAATAATTGTTAAGATGATGTTGTGTATAACAGAAGTGGCTGATAAGAATTTGCCATTCTAGTGGCTAGTCAGTGCGTGAATTTACTTGGGAACAACCGTTGTCTTAAACTCATGCTCTTAAGGCAGCTTTTAGTTAAGCAGGAAGTTCTAAGTGATTCTAGCTGTGTTATGAAGTGTCTTTTGATTATCATGCTATGTCATTCTGTTTTATTATTCTACTGGTATTGAAAAGGCTTTATTTAAATCATGGAGATGAACCTTTTAGAGTATTACAGAGGTTTTTTTAAAGGCTCCTTTAGTGGCCACATAGTAAAACATCTTAATTTCTCAACAAAATGCCATAGAAAAGAAAGCTGTACATGGTCAAGTACCAGACAGTACAAACCTGCAGGCTCTTTTTAGGTGATAGACCATTACATCCCAACATTTGCTGTAATGTTTACAGGGTTGCCCAGAAAAGCTGTGTCAAAGGATGTGTCAGAGAATCAAGTAGGTTGGAAATTACCTTTAAGATCATCAAGTCCAAAGTCATTACTGATATTTTCTTATTTTTAATAATCAATCTGTTTCATGTGATGAACCAAACCGGAGATGTCAGAGGGGGCACAGGAGGTATAAACTGGACTTAAAAATGGTATTCAAACAACACATGTATATTCATCTGTCATAAAAAATTGTGTCTATTATATTAGCTGCTGTCAGCACACATGCATGAGCGCATGCACATGTGAATACACAGAACTTATCCTAAGACTGCTGAACGCAGCAGTTACACAAGTGATGTAATTAACGGGAGGGCAGTGCCTAACCCAGCTAGGGAAAGGGATGTGTTTAGGACCAGCAAATGAACTTGTTATATGCAATGCCTGGGCAATAAAACTGGGAGAGTTGTGGACAACTGGTGTTACATGAAGATGATTAAAATAGACCAGAAACACTATAGAGCAGCTAATGTGACAGAGCAGCAGACACTGCTCAGAAAAGTTGAAATCCAAGTAAAGCCGGTAAGAAGGTGTTGTACATTAGAGCTCCAGTCATCTGTAAAGAAGCTTGGCGATGTGTAGATAAACTTGGCGATGTGTAGATAAACTTGGCGATGTTTCTTAGCGCAGGGGAAGCACAGAAGAGGCATTTATAAGACATAGACACAAAGCAAAAATCAATGAATGAGAACGCCAGCAGTTCAGCTCCAGCTCAATCCAGTCTGAGAAGTGAGGACAGAGTAGGAGAGTCTGCCTTATGAATTTCGCAAGCAGAAAGAGTATGGCTTAGCTTAACAGAACGAAGGCACAGAGAGGGGCTGTTATCATGCCCTATAAATACCTTGCTATAGAGGGATAAGAGTTTTTTAAGTGGAAAATATTGGTGGCAAGGGCATGTAAGTGGGTGTAAACTGAATGTAGTGGTCAATCTAGTCTGGGAATTAAATGACAGTCCATTATGGAACTGAGCTGCTGGAACCACTGTATCAACAGGAGCAGTGAAGGACAAATAACCTGTGTTGTTTCAATATAAACCATTTTAAGCATGAATAAATACTAGACCTTATGGCTCAGGAGCTCGGTTTCAGTCTCATGTCCTAGAAGGAATATTGATGTCTGAAAAAAAGCAGATGTCAATTACGTATTAAGAGATTGGATACAGGACAGCAGAGATTTTTAAGTTACTCTGATGCAGCTGAAGTTCTGATCTCATCCACTCCCCTGGTTTCATGTACAGAGGTTTAGGTTCTGTGTAAGGAGGAGGGACATAAAGGCAAATCCTGCCAGGATCTCACTGCCCATTACTATAGAACCTCATAGGAAGCCTAATATCCATGAAAATCTTCCCAGGAAGGCCTCGAGCACCAACTCTATTGTGCTCGGGTTTATTCTCTGTTTATTACTACTTCAGCAACTCCATGTAGTTAATTGGCCCCCATGATCTTTGATTTTTCCCTTGCTCAATGGACAATAAAGCTTACCATTTCTGTAGATTCTTGCACTGCAAGAAGTCTTTCGTTGCTCCTATTTAGAGTTTCCTGTCCCAGCAAGGGCCCTGAAATCTCACCCTTTGCTGCCAACCCTTGCCCTGTGCTGCTAGAAGAGAAACCATTGAAAAAGATGCATTTCCCCTTTTTTTCCCCTTAGCACAGATTTACTTCCTATGGGAACTACTGACTGTAGATCACAAATAGCTGGTTAAAATGATCAATGCTTTTCCTCATTGAAATGAAAATCTGCTTATAGGATGAAGTTTTGTTAGATTTACTATGGTGATAACCCACAGAAATGTTTGAGATGGTTGCACCAATTCATTTTCCTTTATAGCACAACCTTGTGGAAGCTGACAGTTACCATGGTTTCACATTGCTGAACATTAGCTCCCCTGGAAAAAAACTCCAAAACAACCAACTCGTCTTGTTTTTCCATAGGGAATGAGGTATTGTTGTGTAAATGGAAATCTAAACAGATAAAGGAATTTGAATTTAAAAGGAATTTCAATAAAAAACATTGAAAAAGGGAAAGAAGAAAACATGTCAGTTTGCAGAAACAAACTAACCTGGAGGTCAGTGAGAAACCTGAACTTCAATACAGTTATTAGCATGACACAGATTTGCTAACAATGACAGGGCTTTTCCACCCTCCAGCCCGCAGGTGAACCTCGCTGCTTGAGATGGCTTCTGCCAGAGGTATGACAGAAGAGGGGAAATCAGTGCTGAGACAAATTACTCCACTGAAAGGACTTCATTGTGTTTGATGTCTTCATCAGAAATTCTTCCCAGAAGGCAATAACTGTTCTTTCTCATGCGAGAAAAATAAAAAGGGGGGGATTATTTATACACTTGAAATGAGAAGGGGAAAATCAAACACAAAGAATGACCTATCTGGGAAGAAAACACTATTAAATGCATTTTCATTGCACTGCATAGTTTGATAACATTCTGCACCTTGAGTTTGCTGCTCTGGGTTGATAACTAGCCCCTTTTCTTTTGTAGATCATAGAATCATAGAAGGGTTTGGGTTGGAAGGGACCTTAAAGCTCATCTAGTTCCAATTGCCTGCCAAGGGCAGGGACACCTTCCACTACAGCAGGTTGCTGCAAGCCCCATCCAACCTGGCCTTGAACACTGCCAGGGATGGAGCATTCAAAACTTCCTTGGGCAGCCTGTTTCAGTGTCTCACCACAGTAAAGAATTTTTTCCTTATATGTAACCCAAATCTCCCTTAAGTCTGAACTCAAGTTGATACCTGTGGGAGTGCTCAGCTTCTTGTGCCTGTCACCTGCCTCCCACCTGCTGCTGAGTTCATTGCTTTAGAGTTGACCAGGACCTTTGCTGAGCGTGGAGGAGAAAGAATGGAGGCACAAATAGACTATATATGTGTAATTTATCAGATATGACCCAGTGTGTTCCCACAATCCTTTCTCTGGTGGGCTTCTGGTGTATGTGTGCAAAAATCTGATGAGGTCAGGCAGTCACCAGTAAGTCAAGGGGACAGGAAGACCCACAGGGCTGTGCATCAAGGGGCCTTGAGCTGCTGAACAGTTTTTGCAACCAGTTAGGATTGATCTGCTATTGCCAGAAGATGAATTGCACTACTGAGTCACATTTGAAATTGTGATATAAATCTTTAAGCTGTGTTTAGGCTTAGATTTGATGATCATTCAGATGCAAGTTGTAATTTAAGAAAAAAAAGTATCTTTTTTTTATGGAGAATGGGTATGGGCACTGTGTTCTAGGTATTTTTGATATAACAGGGTCTGCAAATTAGATAGTTCAGTGTTTCAGTGATACCAGGTAGATATCTAGTTATGAGAGGGTATGTGAAATGCTTTTGAAAGCCAGCCTTCTAATATGTTTATGAAGTTATTCTCTCGGGGTTTATAGTATGTCACCTTAATGTACTAATTACTAATTCAATTTAAAGAGTTGCCTGAAGCACAATAGAAATCGTGATGCTCTATTTGCTTGTGCTTTTTTTTCCCTCTATTTCTTATTAAGTTAGAGCACAGAGAGCTGTATTGGTAGATGAAACGAGCACATACACAGCATCTGGATGCCCATGTGTTAAATTTCAGTTGATTCATGATTATAGTTGCAGATAGTAAAATCAGCATTCTGATTAGCAAACATACAAATACTTGTTTGTTGTAACGACTACCTCTGTGTGTTGGGATATAGTGTGTATTTGGCAGCACAGCAGCTACCTGGAGCAGGCTGAAGCTTTGTACCATTTGCTGGTGAACCCTGATGTGGGTGAGCTCAACTGCTGGTGTGTTTTGCTGACTTTTACTTATCATCAGCATCCTGTGACCCCATAGTCAGGTAGCAGGTTTTCAGCCTGATGCTACACTTTGAGTAAAGGAGTAGAAATATCACTGGGAAAAACAGTTCTTATTTTCTTTTAGTCACTGGTATTGCTGTTGAAGGTTAAAAGTGCTCTAAAACAGAAAAGCATAATAACAGGCATCCATATACAGGCATAGCTGGTGTGTAAAATAAACCTGTTAATTGCAATTTAAAAAGTGTTCTTAATAGAAGATGCACTGATATAGCTGCAAAGTGAAATATGTTTCTGTAGCGAAGTCTAAGTGTTGTTACTCAGATTACGTGTCTTCAGTACACTTTCTCCTTTGATGGTTTCCAGAGCCTGCAGTTCTTTGCAATGATACCCAGCACAATCAGCCTCAGCAAGGCTGGAACACAAGTGGTCTCTGCCTATGTGCTGCAAATACAGTGGTACTCCTGAGGGTAACTAGTTTGAGAGGATTATTTCCCAAACATACTGTCCCAGTGCAGCAATCTGTGGCTGAGCTATTTTCTGAGTCTTTGGGTTTTAGCCCATTTCTAACACATTTCTGTAGTAGAAATTACTTTCTTGGTCTCTACAAGGTAGTAGTGGTGCCAATACATGTGATAAAGTATGTTCCTGCTATCTGATAGTTTAATTAATGCCCAGTTCCTCACCAGTCACCCTGAAACTGGGAAAATTAGCAAGTTCTCTCCTTAAAACTTTGGCTCTCACTACCATTAGTAGAAGGCATGTTGCTTATAAGGCAAACTTGATTAATTTAGTCCACGGTACAGTTACAGCCATTGCCAGCTTGCTGGACTCCCCCTTCTGGTAGAGGTTTTGCCATCTGCGGATGAAGAGCAGCCTCAGTACTGTCTACCATCATCATTTTGAGTTGTTAGGATTATAAAGTGAAAAGTTGCCTTGTCTCAGCCAGAAAAGGAAGTAGTACTTCCTTTATTCACCTGTTTGATTAAAGATTGATTTAATCTTTCTAGTGGTGCAGTAATTGCAAGAGTATTATATAGTACTGACCATTTGAAGAGTATTACAAACCTCAGCATATTTACCCATAGCCATATAATCAGATGTCAACAACTGACTTTAAATCACTGAATTTATGGTAATGCTTTGTTAACTCTGTACTTTGAAAGTAGGCATACATCCCCCCACCTCACTTCCCCTTCCCCTCTTCCCCCCCAACCCCAAGAACTGTAAAATACAGGACTCATGTTTCCAAAGCTGAATTCTCTTAAAATTTAATGGAGAAAACTGTGATCCCATTAAAAAATTCCCGCCTTACTTGGTCTTTAAACCCAGATTTCATACATCTGGAAAGCGCTGTTCGTTTCTGGTGTTAGCCAAAGTTAGCACGTCAGCTGAATGGAAAAGAAAACAAGAGATGACACATTCTTCCAGTTAGATTTATATTGTGCTGCTAGCATCAAATATAAAGAAAGAAAAAGCCCACAAAACATGCAGAGACATGACAAATGCAATAATAACAGACCATTAAATTTGCGTGAACTGCATTCATTACTGGAATCTGTTCTGGTAAAGATCGGATTTCCCAGCAAACAGGGATAGTCTTTCTGCATCTTGCTCTTTAGAAGTTATGGCTATTTGGACATAAATCTTTTCTCATGACCCATCTAACAGGTGGATGGTGTATTTGAGGCACTTACAACACATTGCCATTAGGTGTGGATTGTTTGTTAATATTTTGCGCCACCTTTTTGCTGTTATTCATAGGATTTCTCCATAATATTAAAAGTAGTTAAGCTGAATGGAGTGTGTACGTAGAAGTATCTGCATTATGGGGGTTTGGCATTATTCCGAAGTGTGATGCTTGTTCTTTTTACTAACAAAGATCCTAGTAAAAATAGCACTAAACTTGCTAAAAGAAAAGCCATGTGTCACTAGACGGATAAATCATGGGAGAAAAAAGTAGGTAGTGTTTTGTGCCTCTGTGCTGGGGCTGGATGGATCACAGTCCATAAGCTTTTGGCACCACCCAAAGCATAATCATAGAATCATAGTGACATAGTTTAGTGGTGGACTTGGCAGTCCTGGGGCTGGGCTTGATGGTCTTGAAGGTCTTTTCCAACCTAATTGATTCTATGATTCTATGATAGCAGCGACAGGTATTTCATGCAGAAGCTTAATGCTATGAAAAGCTCCCAGTATGCATCAGCTACAGACGCACAGACCTTCCCGTGCTTGGACCTGGCAAAGGCTCCTGGCCAAAGCCAGACACAGATGACTGTCCCAGAGCATGGCAGTGAAGTATTATCATCTGAGGCAAGATGTGGCTTCTCCACAGAAAATAAGGAAACAGAAAAAGGAAAATGGTGGGATTACTGGTTCTGCTGTCTATGGTTCAGAATCTAGATGTACTTGAAGCAATAAGGGAGTCAATTCAATGAAATCCAGTTTACTATGATTCATAGTATGTCTTCCAGTGAAAATGGTCTTTCTGCTTCTGTCCTGTCACTGGTAGGTCATTTGGGACTGAAGAGACCTCTTTGGTGTTCCTCATTCTGCTACTGACTTGTCACCTTACTCAAATCACTTCATTCCCATATGTGTGTCTCATCTCCAAAGCTTTGCCTGCAGGAATTTTTTCTCCCATGTGTTTATACTGTCCTTATAAAATGCTGCGATGATCTCTTGATAGCATCTGCTCATTGCAGAAATGATGCATTACTGCTATTAGGACTGGCAGTAAAACTTGGAGCGGAGCATTATCTAACAATCCCCTTCCAAACTAGAGCATTGTCATTCAGCTGCTTGGAAGATTCTTGCTTGCTCTGGTTGCTACTTGTAATTCCAAAGTCAATGATTCATAAGGCATCAGTATAAATCTCTTGAGAAGCCTTTGCTGTTATGTTATTACATCCTGTGAGGGTCACAAGAATTTAATGTGTCTAAAAATGTTTAGTTTTCTGTTAGGGCTGTAGGATTTTAGTAAATGGGATAGTAGCTTTTGGAACCAGCGACAGAACTTACATTTTTTTCTTCCTGTTTCCCTCCTATCCTGTCTTCCCCCCTCCCAGGTAGGATCAGGAACTGTGTGTGAGCTTAAGAGGGAAACTTAATAAAGCATTCTTAGTGTCAATTTCCCATTCTCTAGCCTGTGATTATTCTGTAGAAATTCAGAACACAAAGGGCTATGAAGATGCACCGAGGGCTGGAGCACCTCTCTGGTGAAGACAGGCTGAGAGAGCTGGGCTTGTTCAGCTTGCAGAAGAGAAGGCTTCAGGGAGACCTTCCAATTTCAAAAGTCTTCCAGCACCTAAAGGGGCTGACAAGAAATCTGAAGAGGGACTTCCGACAAGGGCTTGTAGTGACAGGACAAGGGGGAATTTCATTACCACACAAAGAATCTACCACAGTTATAATTTTATCTTCAATTTCAGACTCTTGCAAGGCAACATGACAAGGGGGACTGGTTTTAACCTGACAGAGGGGAGATTGAGATTAGAGATTAGGAAGAAGTTCTTCCCTGTGAGGGTGCTGAGGTGCTGGCACAGAGTACCTAGAGGAGCTGTGGCTGCCCCATCCCCGGCAGTTTTCAAGGCCTGGTTGGACAGGGCTTGGAGCAGCCTGGTCTAGTGGAAGGTGTCCCTGCCCATGGCAGTGGATTGGAACTGGGTGAGCTTTAAGGTCCCTTCCAATCCAAACCAGTCTGGGATTCTATGAAATTTATGCTGCTTTTTAACATTTCACACTATGTCTGAAAACACCTTTTCTGTCAACACACATGAAAATGGGTAATTATATTGGCAGAATAGGCTTAGCAAAAGCTGGGATGTTCAGATTTCCAGCTGGGATTCAGTTGAGTGGTTTTTAAGAGGCCTTCTGCTCCATTGCTGCTCTGCAAATGCTGACTGTGTGGAGGGAGTCAGTGTGGAGTAATTAAAAAAGTTTTCTGTGTGCTTTAGGATAAGCTCTGAATTCTAGGCATTCTGTAGCACAAAAACAGCACAGAAAACATCATCTCTGTTGGTATATTGTTTTTTCCATCATGCAGTTGACAAGAGAAACAGCTTTTTGTCGTTTCAGTATGATCCTGTACAGGGTAAGACAGGCAGAAAGTATTGCATCCACAATTTTCTGGAAGATTGATTAACTTGGACTTGTGACTGTCAGGAAGGCTGGAGAGTAATAAAAGTGGAGGATGTCCCAGCAAACCCCTAGAATGAATCTGTCCATACGGGAATCTTTCAGAAAAGAAGTTGAATCTTCTTCCTGTGCTACTCAGGCACACATTTATGGGAAAAGCATGGGTTTAGTCTAAAAGATGAAGGAAAATGCTGCAAAAATGTACAAAAAGGTTTAATCTGACAGCATTGGCCAGTAGCTGGTGTGAGACGTGAGAAATGCTGGGAATTCCATGGCATTCATCTGGAAGTACATTTTGAAGAAAGCTTCCACACTTTTGCATTGATGAAAAGTTATGGAAAATTAAAGGGTTTTTTGTCAAATAATCTGCACTTTTCCTCTGCAAAATGTTTTTTTCCAATATTGGATGTTTCTAAATGCAAAAAGCTCTGTTCGACTAGCAACAGCCACACCCACAAAGGCTGGTGCTTTATCTGCTCTGGCTTCATGCTCTACAGCTGACACTTCAGAGCACCACTACCTCTGACAAGGCTTGCTCTTAGTTAGCAATGTCAAATCTTATTTATAGACCACAGGAGTCCTTAGAGATAAGTTATTATATCTCATTCCTTTTTTTGTTAAGAATGACCCTCAAGCTTTCAGAGAAATACATTGCTAAGTTTTATCTGTCAGCAATGGCTGATGCTAACCCTAGTTTTGGCAGTAATGGCTGTGTAGCCTTGGGCAAGTCGCTTAACTAAGAATATCAGTTAACTTAAGAATATCAGTTTCTCAGTAAAATGAGAGGTAGTTATGTGTACCTTACAGATACACTTTGAAGCACAACCAAGTAGTCTTGACTCAGTTGTAATTAAGAGCACTGTATTACTAAGTGTCTGGCCTAAGATATAAAATGTAGAAGTTCCTGGTCCACCACATGCTTTTTAATCCATACTAACACTTTTCCCTTGATTGAGGCAGCACTGCACGGAAAGAAGACTGCTGTCATCTTGGATCATTGAACAACACTAGATTTTAAATAAGATCAAGAAGCTGGTTTGGGGAAAAACAATCAAAGGAAATGGCAATTTTTGTGGCAGAAAATAGATTTCCTCATATGAATTGTCAACTACACATCTCTTTGGGTTCACTGGATGTGGGCCAACAGCAGCATCTTATTGGATACCCTGCCTGGAAAGGGATGAAACAAGCTACAGCTCCCATCTTCCCAACAGACCAGTTGTCCAGATCTCCCAGAGTAAACAGGAGTTTGTAGTGACACTCAGAAAAAAGCAGTTTGTAATTTCTTTGTTTATGATATGAGTTTACAAACAGAAACTTTCTTCATGTAGTGATAGGACAAATGGAAATGGGTTTACACTATGTCGTGGTTTAGGCCTGCCACACAGCCCATTCACTGCCCCCCCACCCCTCCCTCGGCTCCCGGAGGGATGGGGAAGAGAATCGAAAGAATACAACTCCCACAGGTTGAGATAA